>CM038217.1:163736354-163837585 GCA_021442155.1 Cymbidium sinense | reverse complement strand
AAATTAAATCATTAATCTCTAATTAAACAAACCCTTAATTAATCTAATGATTTAAAATTTTAATTACTCTTAATCAAACTTAATTAATCAAACATCTAATTAATGCAAACTTAATAAATTAATCCATGACCTTAATTAATCAAATTAATTTAAATAAGTCACAATAAAGCTAACTCTAAAATTAAGCTTAAATCAAATCCCTAATTAAACTTAATAATCACACCCCTCAAGTAAACTAATTAAGTTAATCAAATTAATCATATTAAACTTAAGCTTAATCAAATATAATTAAGATGCAATTAAATACTAATCAAAACCTAAATTAAACCTAAATCATTAAGTCATTAATCTAATTAAACAAACCTTAATTAATCTAATAATTTTAATTACCCTTAATCAAACTTAATTAATCAAACATCTAATTAATGCAAACTTAATAATTAATCCATCATCTTAATAAACTAAATTAATTTTATAAATCACATTAAAATTAATCCAAATAAAAAAACTTAATTAATCTACTAATTAATTCAATCACACCTATTAAACAAATTAATTAAGTCAATTAAATTAATCATATTAAACTTAAGCTTAATTAAACATAAAATGTAATTAAATGCTAATCAAATCTTAATTTAAACTTAAATCATTAACTCACTAATTGCATCATTAACCTAAATAAATATGAAATCAAATAAAAAAAATTAAACAAATCTTTACTTAATTTAGTAATTTGATCACACCTCTTAAACAAACTAATTAAGTTAATCAAATTAATCACATTAAACTTAAGTTTAATCAATCAAAATGCAATTAAATACTAATCAAAACTAAATTAAACCTAAATCATTAAGTCAATTACATCATTAGTCTAAACAAATATGAAACCAAATTGAAAATTAAACAAACCTTTATAATTAACATAAATATACTTCTTAATTAAACTAATCACATAATCACATTGAACCTAAGCAAACCCATTGACCAATAAAGCTAATCAAATCAAATTAAATCAGATTAAACTAAATTAAGAAAGACTCTCATCAATTTAATATGTAATCAAGTCAAATCTCATTCAACCTACTTAAATAAGATAAACTAATCAACTATCCAATGTATGAAATCAAAATACAAACCAAACGTTGATGAACATGACAAATGGATGTGATTAAAAATAAAATCCTAATTACAAAGAATCAAACCCAATTAAAATCAAAATAAAATCTCAATTAATCTAATCCGATCAAACTACAATTAAATGAACCATAATCAAATTAAATAAACATAAAGTTAAATCACATAACCATAATTAAAGAAAAGAGTTAAATATTAATTTAAAAGGATATTGAATTATCAAGATTTAATTAAATCAAAACATCTAATCTAAAATTAATCAACCAAAAAAACACATGAACTCAAATAAACTTAAATTTCATTAGATACTAAGGATATTGAATTATCAAGATTTAATTAAATCAAAACATCTAATCTAAAATTAATCAACCAAAAACACATGAACCTAAACAAACTTAAACTTTATTAAAGGATATTGAATTATCAAGATGTAATTAAACTAAAACATCTAATCCAAAATCAATCAATCAAATACTTAAACAAACTCAAATTCTAAATCCTAAATCAAGTCAAATAAATCAAATCAAATAAATTACATAAATCCAAATGGGCTAATTAAGATACTTAAGGACCTTAATTAGATTCCTTAGGAATTAGGATGTAGAATATAGTGAGTTTTGTCTACAGATGGAATTCATTATACTCTTCATTCTTGAGAACCTAAATATCATTTCAACCAAATAAAACTAAAATAAAAATGAAAAGTAAATCATTAAATCATTTAAATTGAAATCACCCAAAGGTAAAATTTAAATTCAAACTCCAAATTAAAACTTAAACTAAAAAAAAAGCCTAGTAAAATCTTGTCACACAAGCCTTAAGCACACATTATTAATACTAAGTCACCACTTTTAGTGCTAAGTTAGGGTGTTGTATGTATGATGTTGTATTTTGTTTAATGATATAATATTTTAGACTGGATGTTAGGCCGTTATTAGCCTAATCATATTTTCTGCAGGGGGTTGTGCTTATGGGGCCGCTATAATAAAAATATAAATACTTTTGCTGTGCAGGTTGCTTAGCCCCTAAGTGTAACCCATGTTAGGACATGTGAGCTTGGTTACCCATGTGTGGATGCTAAGTCCAAATTATTCATATAACTGCTTGGGTTGTATGGTTTGTTTAGCTAACATCTATTTTGCAGGTGTGGCTAGATTTACTTTTTCTATTTTTGATGTAATTTTGCATTAAGAATTAGGATTAGTGTTATGGGAGATTAGGATGAGCAGTGGCCAAAAGGCTTAGTCCCTGGGGTGCCCTGTGATGCCTTTGGAGCAAATCAAATCAAAAGAAAGAGAATAAAGAAATGAAGAAAAGAAGACCCCATAGCATATATATTATTTTTGTAATCCAGGTTGTATAAGGGTAGAGCTTGGCTACCCTTTTTTTTTCTTTTCGGGGTGTACGGTGGAACCCGACCACAATGGCCTTTTATTCTTTTATGGTAGTCTATAGAATTATTTGATGTTGTGTTTAGATTGCATTTAAATAGCATGTTTTTCATAGTTTCTTTATGAGTGATGTTTGAATGTGTGGCTGGATGTGGTAGACTCTTAGATAAAATTAATTTTCTACCCCAATTAACAACTCATAACTAAAATTCTAAAACAACTCATAACCTCACATAAAAGCCTAGAAATTAAATCAAGATAATAAAATTTTTAGTAACCACTTAGCCGGGATGAATGAATGTATAATATCATGCATGTCATATTCTTCCACTCTTTAAGAGGTGGCTTCCATTCTTGAGAATCAAGGCTTAACCTATGAGAGCCTTTGGTGGAAGACACCCATTTCTCTTTGATTTGGCCCATAATCAAATTCTCATGCATTTAGGCATACAAAATCCTATAGCCATAGTCAAAACAAAAAGTCCAAAATAATCAAATAAATTTGATAAAATTTGCATTAGATTAAGTCATGGATTCATACCACTCATGCTCTAGTCTCTTAGGGAGTGAGTCTAAGGACTTAGTTTCATTTCTAAATGAACAACAGCCTAGCCATCTTATAAAGTATAAGTCTTGCCTACATGGATTTAAAGCATAGGAGGAGTTAGTCGTTGCCACTCAGCATAATAAGTCCGGTGGTTTATTCTCTCTTTGGAGGTAAACCATATACCCATTTTGCCTTAGATTTAGGTCATGCCTTTGTTTTGTACCAAGGCTCCTTAGTTTAGGACTGAGGTAGCTATTTCCTTCAAGTATAAATCCTCATCTTAGGCATTTTCACAATCTTATGTTGTGGAATTATAAGCCCCAACAATATAATAAAATGTCAACTCAAATAATTAACTCTCTTCAATTTCAAAATATAAAGCCCAACTATGAGTAGATTGGAATGTTCACTAGGCTTCAAGATGAGAATTTCCTACTTTCTCCCTTTGGATTCCAAAAATAAGTCTTCTCCTTGATCTATCCCATTTGATTTTCTAAAATAGCCAATCCTTTGATAGTCTTAACCTTGAAATCTTTGGAGACCCTAATTGTCTATTTTAATCAAGAGTATTCTTAAGGAATTCTCACCTTAGATGTAATTAACTATGGGGCTTGCCTGTGGGAACTTAATAAACCTTAAAATAAACCCTACTTTACTTTTTCATATAAAGTAGAGAAAGATCTCTAGTATATTCAAGACCCATCATGCCTCGTGAGTCCTTATTAGGTGATCGTGTCCATTATAGAGTGGTGATTTCTACCTTGAGATAGTACATCATCCCTTAATGTCATACCCGACACTTCAATAAGTACCACCTAAGATCTGTGGTGGTGTCCCACATCTAAAGTAAACACCACACGACAATCTGCTATTATTTTATCAAGAAACTTGAGCTAATTTAATGTTTGGAATTTGCTTCATGAGCTCAAGCACTATGATAGTATGCCAATTCAAGATTATTAATCTTATAGAGACCCAACACTTAGTTGATTACCAATTGAGAGTCTCCAAAGATTATTAAACTTTGATGTCGATAATAATGCTTCTTGAGGCTTATCACCAATGCCTTGTATTCGCCTTCTTCATTGTTAGTTCTTGGCTTAGTCTGTATGAATGCCTCATTATACCACCTTGCTTTGAAGATGACCAACGCCTTGCCGCAAGTTTTCAGACTTAATAGATGATGCACCGTCGAAATACATTTCTCAAATCTACAGTTTTTATCTTTCATGAATAAGCAAAATCTATTTATCAAGTAAATCATCATCGACTGCTGAATTTGCTGGGATAGGATGCACAGCGAGAAAATCTACTAGTATTTTCCCCTTAATTTTTCGAGATATGTATGTAATATCAAACCGTAATGGAGTACCGCCATCGTGCCAAATGATATGTCAATGCTGGTCTTGTCATCAAGAACTTCAGTGAATCGATCTTTGAGATGAGTGTTATCTTATGTGACAACATGTAATGTCGAATCTTCTAGGCAGCAAAGATCAATGCAAGACAGTGCTTCTCGATCGGAGAGTCTCAGCTCTTATCAATCTTCGATTGATATGATATAACGCATTTTCTTTGTCTTCTTCATTGTGCTGTGCAAGCAATGCTCTAAGAGATTCTTCTAGTGCAGCTGTATACAAAATGAGAGACTTTTTCGGGATTGATGCTGCAAGGATTGGTGAATTTAATATGTATCTTTTGATGCTATCGAATACTTCTTGACACTCATTGTCCCATTTAAATGGTGCATTCTTTTCATCAATTTAGCAAATGGTTGACACCCCAATAGATTTGATATGAAGCCGAATGAATGCCAAATGTCCTTATAAATGAAGTCGAAGATTCTTCGGCGGGCATATCCACTATCGCTTATTTTATTAGGGTCGATCTCAATTCCTCTATGTCGCATCGCATAGGCAAGGAACTTTCTAGACGAAACCTCAAATGCACATTTAAGAGGATTCATCTTGAGATGGTATTGCCTAATTTTTTTGAAGATCATCCTTAGGTCATCAAAATGATATTTTTGATCTATGCTCTTGACGTAGCATTCTACTGATGAATCATTGAGGTCATCCATGTAGCATTCTAATTTCTGATGAATCAAGTCATCAAGATGCGATCATAACCCTCTCGTATTCAAAGATTCTTCAATCCAAAGGGCATGACCGTAGCGATATATCAATTGACATCTTAAATGATGTGTGCTTCTCATCTTCAGGAGCCATCTTGATTTGATTGTATCCCGATGATCCATTCATAAATGAGAACATGTCATAGTTGGAAGTATTGTCTACTAGTAGTTCTAATATTGGAAGCGAAAAATCATCTTTTAGGCATGCTTTGTTCAGATCTCGAAAATCAATGTAGATATGAATTTGATCATTCTTCTTTCTCACCGAATCACATTGGCAATCCAATGCATGTTGTTCTTCTGATAAAGTCTGCTTCGATTAGTTTCTTCTTAATTGTAATTACCTGTTCTTCAATCTTCAATCTCATTTGCCTAGGAGCTTGCTTAACAGGCGTTGCATCTGGTTTGATGACAAGTTTATGAACTGCCGCCTCAAGGGATAATCCTAACATTTCAGAGTATGTCCAAGCAAAGAAATCCCTGAATTCACATATCAGAGCTTTTATTTCTTTGACATTTTCATCAGGCAAAAGGGAACTGGCAAAGGTTGGGCGAGGATCATCCTCTGTTCCCAAGTTGATTTCCTTCAACTCATCCATGGTAGTTGTCTGTCCACCATTCTCAAGCTCTTCAGGTGCTGACTTGACTTCTACTTCCTCATCGTTGGTCGAATAAACATCATAAAGATTATCTTCATTTTCAATTTCAGTTTGAACTTCATTTCCTGCTATTGCATAACAAGATCTTCGAGGACTTTATGAGTATCCAAGACCTTTAAATGTATGATTATCACACTTTTGTGAGGTCTATGGACTTTAGACCGAGGGTATCAAAGAAGTGGGCTCATCATTTGTCTTCCAATATCAACTCCCTGCATTATCTTGTAATCCTTGAGGATAATATTTTGGCATTCTTATGAGAACCATATCATTAGATTCATCAAATTGCATGTGCCAATCAAAATCGGTGATAGCACTCTGACTTGTAAAATGAAATTCCATGCTCATCACTTCCAAGTAAAGGAGGCACATAGAAAGTCTTTAAATCTTCAACAATGTAGACTTCACGTGGAGTGATTTCTTTGAAATGTTGAAATGAAACCGATACAATCACTAATGATTCTTTTGATATCAACAGGTCTACCGTCCTTCTTGAAGTGATACACTGAACTTCGCTTTCATAGGTAGGTTCAGAATTATACTCAGGATTTGAGTATTCCATAATTTTCTTTCCTTTCACCAGAGACTCATTGGCTCCCTTAGGCCCAATGGGAGGATCATCCTATTCTTCTGTGTCACTGCCTAGATGAGGGACTAGCCTTTTCAACTTATGTGATGCACTAGCTACTTAGGAAAAATTAGTGTCGCCTTCTTTCTTTTGTTTTTCCTTCTTCACTTCTTTGTGTTGCTTTGTAACCTTTGAGGTAGAAACTTTGGATTGTAGGCTTGGGCTCCTTCAATAAATAATATTTGCATCTGTGATATTTTAGCTTCATGGATAAATGGCTGAAAGTTGTCATAAATTCTATGTTCTTCCTTGTCTCTTATGTATTTCATGCATTGGTGCAAAGTAAATGGGACTATTATGTAATTATGTAGCTCGGGACACCCCAACAAGGCTCTAAATGAGCTGTCAGCATCAATGACATGGAATTTGGCTTATGTGTAAAGCTCTCCGAATCTTATGGCAAGGTAAAAGATCCGAGAGTCTTTTGCCCTTTTTCATTGAAGCTGTGGATCACTAATTTGTCTTTTCCTAGATGTTGAATGTCGAGAGACAATCCTTTTAATGCTTTCAGACTCATGAGATTGACAGATGAACCTGGATCAATTAGAATTCAATTGATTATGACACCATCGCTTTCTGTAGAGACATATAACGGGCAATTGTGTTCTGATGTTTCGAGCGTAAGATCCTCCTCAAAGAAAGTGAAAGGTCTTGAGATTATAATACTACCATACATCGCTTGAAGCACGCTTCATATTTCTCTAGATTCCGAATTAAGGTTTCACGAGATCCTAACATCAAAAGGGCCTCATACACACTCAATTGAGCAGGGATCTTCCTCAAGTGTGACAGGATGTTGTAATCGATTCCTTTATCCATGTTAGACTTCTTCTTTGGATTTTTGGGAATGATATTTTCATTAACTTCTATGTTCTTGTCGTTGCCTTTATTTGGTGTTCCTTTCTTTTGTGATGATGGCAGCACTGTCACTTCTTAGTTGTACTGTCGCTCTATCTCGACTCATTCTTCTAAAGAAGTCTCCTCTTGAACCAATCGCTTATGCCCGAGGATCGGATGGAGCTTTGAATAACTTCCCAATTTTATGCTCTTCGTCAATGGTGATATTGAATACTCTGACTCATCTTCCTCCAAAAAGCATAAGTCTTCGAGCTATCATCTATTTGCTTCACCATCATACAAGGCTTGAATGCTACATCATTAGTGGTTCTTCTTCTTAGATTATTGTGAAGAAATGGATTCCGTCAAGGAGTATCCAAGGACGCTGAGATAACCCGACAGACTTCTCTAGAAAGAGATTCTTCGTCATCACCTCCTTCATCATTTGTTTCAATGATTTGGAATCCTGACAAGAAATCAGCAAGCTTAATTGGTTGTCTTGCTGGTCGTTGATATTCTTTAAGATTATTAATAATCTTTTGGGTAGTAGATTTTTTCTTCATCTTCTTTTGTTTGGATGGACTTTAGGAGTTTTGGTAGGTTCGGATAGTCGCTTCGTCGGAAACACCAACCACCTTAGACGCTTCAAGACCGGAACCTTTTGATGTAGATCCTTCCTTTGGTTCCAATACCGGCTCGAACGGTGATCTCCACTTGACACCAAGAATGTCTTCTTATTGTTTCAGCATCTTCATAGTTTTCTTTGAGACCGCAGTCTCCCATTTATCATTCTTAACCATTTTTCCTTTTATTTTGTTTTTTCGGGGTAAGAGGACGTAACCACCATTGCGATTCTTTCGGGTGATTAAGGACATTATTGGATAGCGTGAATTCACCTCTCTTGTACTTCCTTTCCAGCCAATCTTTGAATACATAACAATCTTCTATAGGGTGGCTAACTACCCGATGATATGGACAATAATTTGGTCTACCAGTTCATTCTGACTCTTCAGGTCTTTTACATTCTGGCAACTCCAACCCTGCCTTGAGTGCTTGTCGAATAGTTTAGCTACACTTTCTCTTTTGAAAGAGTATTTGTGGTGAAAATGTTTCCATCATCCTTGTCTTCATCTATCCCCTTCTTCGGAAAGAAAAGGGATAAATGAAAACAAGAATAAAATTTCCTTTTGTTGGACACCACGTAGATCCGCAGATGTTCTTATTCAGGTGATCGAGTGCGTCATTAAGGAATAGTATACTACCTCGAAAGATAGAAGTCACTACCCTTAATGGACCTAATCACCCCAATAAGGACTCCTAAGAATAATGGGTCTGCATATATGTACCAGAGATTCTTCCCCTACTTTACATGAAAAAGTAAAATAGGGTTTATTTAATACTGGGTTCGTTAAGTTCCCTATGGAGGCAAGCCCCCATAGTTAATTACATCCTAAGGAACATGATTCCTTAAGAAAACTCTCGATTTAGGTAAATGGTCATTTTTAAAGATTTCAATAGTAGGACTATCAATGATTAGTTTATTTTTAAAAGATCAAATGAGATTGATCAAATAGGAGAGACTTCTTATCGAAGCCAAATAAGAATAAGTAGGGGATGCTTAAGATACTAAGAAGCCTAGTAAGCATCCCAAACTACCCTATGATTGTGCTTTATATTTTTGAAGTTTGAAAAGATTATTTGTTTGAGTTCATATTTTCATTAGAAATTTAGGGCTTATAATCCATCGACACAAGATCGTGGAGATGCCTAAGAGGTGATGATTTATGCTTATGGCCTGCAAAGGGAAAAGCAACCTCTGAACCTAAATCTAGGGAGCTTTGGCGAGGGCCACAAGCATGACCTAAATCTAAGGCGAAAATGGGTATAAAGTTTACCTCCACAAGAGAGGATAAACCACCTAACTGTTTAGACTTACAACCTCCTGGGGGTGGTTGCCAACTAACTCCGCCTATGATTTTAAATACATGTAGGTAAGTCTTATACTTTATGCAAGATAGCAGGGTTGTTAAGAGCTTGCACATTGTCGGGCTGTGGGAGTGGATTAGTGATCTCCCATGTGCTTTAATTGAGTGTGGGAGGAGTGTCATGTGGCCAATTTGAGTCATGTGCTCAGTTTGGCCTTGGGTTGAGGTTGGGCTAACTCAAACCCATTGGGTTGGGTGCACCACCCTCCCTAGGGTTCACTTGACCTATTATGAGAGTAACAAGTAGGTATGAAGAGGAATTGACCAAATTCCCAATGGATTTGATCAAAATTTGTTTTGGGTTGAGTCTAGATTTGATGATTGGAGTTTATATTTATATTTAGATTTATGATTGAAAGATTGATTGAATCATGAAGAAAAATTAAGAGTTTGGCTTGATTTGAATTGGATATGGCTAAGTTCAAGAATTTGACTTGAAAGGTTTAGATTGGATTGATGAGTTTGAGTTTGATTTTGGAATTGGTTTGATTGATTTGAATTTATATTTCATTTATATATGTGAATATAAATGAGAATATAAATGGATCATAAGAAAATTTTATGAATTTGAAGTAATTTCATGTTGATTTAGGGCTTAGTCCTTAAGAAGGGTCAAAGGAACTTAGGAGAAATTTTGGATATTTGGATTTAATTGTTGGGTTTAGTTTGATTGATTTGAATTTATATTTCATTTATATATATGAATATAAATGAGAATATAAATGGATCGTGAGAAAATTTCATGAATTTGAAGTGGTTTGTAGTTGATTTAGGCTAAGTCCTTAAGAAGGAATCAAAGGGACTTAGGAGAAATTTGGAATTTTGGATTTGATCATAGATTTCAATCATGGGTTTCAATCATAAGTTTGGAATTGAAAGATAATTTGTGAGAATCCATTGATTTGATATTGATTCAGATTTGAGAAAATCAAATGATTAGAATTTGATTTGAATTTGACTTGAAGGAGAGAAGGAAGGAATAATGTGGTTTAAGCTAAAAGGGTAGGCAAGCTTTCCTAAACCCCTAAGGCATAACCCTATTCCTACATCTAACTCTTCTAAGTCTCTAGGTTAGGTAAAGTGTTCACCTAATCACTAGAAGTGTCTTAAGACTAAGAAAACTTTTAATGACTAAGAGAGGTCCTATGCCTAAGGTGGAAAAGTTGAGAGCTCTCTACACGATGAGTTCAACAAAGAGATATCTTAAGACTAAGGAAGCTTAATCTCTAAGAGAAAATCCTATGCCTAAGATGAAGAGAGTTGAGAGCTCATTGCAAAAATGAGGTCAAGAGTATTCTTTATTCATTTTATTCTTAAGAGATGGATGCATTTGATCATCATCTCCTAATGATTGTCTTGGGCGCTCACCACTACTCAAAAGTTCCAGGTTTGTCATTGCCTCTAAGAACTAACTTCGATTGAGAATTAAAGGGTTTTTTAACTTTCTCTTCAAAATAGATAGGTTGTTTCCCCTTATCTACATTGAAAGTTACTCTCCTTCCTTTATTTGAATCATATGAAGCAATGTGAGATTCACTCTCCTTGATTCTCGAACTTCCTTTCTTTGTTTTGTCTGATGACCTTCAATTTTGAAATGATTCAACTTTTTTCACCACCGATCAAGTAGTTCTTTAAAGGTGGTGATGGAAGCCATGCATAAATAGGGCACCATTTTATCATCCATGTTTATTGGCAACAATTTCATGTTATTCTTCCACTGCTTCGACTTCATGCTCATGTTGCCTGAGTTATGTATTTAGATGACTCATCCTTCTTTCTCTTCTCTAGGTGCTATTATTATCTTTCTAACCGCACTAGCAAATCTTTTGATAAACATTGCCTCCAAATGATGAATGTCTTAACGAAGTCATTTGACAACTCTGCACCATTCGAAAGTAATAAGATACTAACGAACTGAACAACAAGGCCATTACCCCCAGTATTACCATAAGTTGCTTTGAATTTTGCTAAGTGCTGCCTGTGCCATCAAATGAATGGAATTTCGAGTTACTTTTAGGATCGACACCGTCATATTATGCTGATATCGCTGCTTACTAGGTTCTCCACTGAACGGCTTTGATCTTTTCACTTATAATAGTTTCAAGTTGTACAACTATCATTGGCTCTAATGTGCTCGATATGTGAGGAGTAGGTTGAGAATCAATTGATTGACTTCATTTACCATCGTGAGCACTTTGTGCTCGGAGGTTTGTTGACTTGCTCAATTGGTGGATTGATGCAGTTGTTGATTGTTTGATGATTGGCAGGAACCGGCCGACTACGTGTCCTCGATCATTTGCATCATGAGATTCATCTGCATCATCATCTGATTCATCTTTGAATTCGACTGAGAGATCTCTTTATCTTTCACTTTCATCTGCCACTGCATTTGCTTTTGCACTTGAGCAAGCATAGCAGTGTTAGCGAATAGCGTGTTATCTTCTTCTTCTTCTTCTTCTTATTCCTCTTTTTGCTGGTCACTTTAGGAGGAACTAAAAGGTTCGCTCCGTTTCTGCCGGTTCTACGATGTGAATAGGTGCTCATGACACTGGATCGACATCGTCAGATACCGATGGTTCTATGCGTTGTACCATATACACCACATCTACCCCCATGATATCCTTATGGGCTCCAAAATTTCACCACCAACCTCTCGACAAATTGAATTGAAGAGAGTGATTTAATGTGTCGGGTTTTGGAATTAGGGCCGAGTGAGATGAGGGGATTTTGGTTAGATTTGGGTTCATTTAATTCCTTTAATCACTTAATCACCCCTCGACATTTATGCAGACTCTTCCAAATTGAATACGAATAATCTTACTTGATAAATTTTGATGTTTTGAAGCTAAATATGCAATAAATTTTGCAAATAGAGGCCATTTGGTTTACGTCGGTGCCCCTCGACCTCGATATGCATGCAAGCATGTTGAGGACTCGAGCGCTTGATCAGTTGATTATCAAGTTATACAATATTTATATTCTGGCTAGTTTCAACGTTTTGAATGCATTGGCAATATCCGTTCATCGAGGAGGTTATTTGGGTTGATTTTGATGACATCTCTTATATTTCACCGATTTACGTTCTTTCGATTATTACATTTATGACTCATCCAATTGAGCTTGGACAATCTCATTTGATAGTTTTGATGTTTCAAAGCTAATGATGATATCAAATTTATGAACGGAGGTCGTCATATCAGCAGCCTTCCTTCCCATATGTCGACACATTGATAGCATGATCATTTGGTCGGTTAATCTTTAGATTATCCAATATATATATATTTTGATCAATTTTGACATTTTGAACATGACGATGAAGTCGTTTCAATCGAGAGGTCATTTCAACCATTTTAGGTGACGCCCAATGCATTTTGAGCTCGATTTGCCTACTTCTCCGGCAATTCAACATGTGAGCTTGACTCGACTTATAACATGTACGTGGAGGTCAACAAATGCCCCCAACAAATGTGATTCAAACAAATGCCCCCCAACATTTGGTATGTAGCTCCAGCATTTTTCAAACCAAAGGGCATGACCGTGTAGCAATAAATGCTAATAGGTGTTCTAAACGATGTATGTTTTTCATCTTCAGGTACCATTTTGATTTGGTTGTATCCCAACGATCCTTCCATGAATGAGAACATGTCATAGTTGGAAGTGTTGTCCACTAGTAGGAAGTGGAAAGTCATCTTTTGGGCATGCCTTATTTAGATCCCAAGTCAATGCAGACGGATTTAGTTTCTTCTAACTAGACAATGTTGGCTATCCAATGCATACTTCTCCCGGATGAATCGCTTGATCACTTTCCGCAATTACTTTCTTCAATCTCCAATCTCATTTTCCTAGGAGCTTGCTTAACCATTGCATCCGGGTTTAATAGTTAGTTTATGAATTGCTACATTAAGGGATAAGCCTGACATTTCAGAATATGTCTAGGCAAAGCAATCCCTTAATTCACAAAGTAGCATTTTTAGCTCTTCAACTTTCTCATCGTAGAAGGGCGCTGGCGAAAGTTGGACGGGGATCATCTTCAGCTCCTAGGTTGATTTCTTTAAGTTCATCCATAGTAGCTATTTGTCCACCATCTTCAAGTTCTTCAGGTGTGGGCTTGGCTTCTACTTCTTCATCATTTTTAAGAAGATTTTCATGGGAATCATCTTCTTCGTCACTATGAGTTTCTATCTCAGCTTCTATTATATTATAATAAGCTCTATTTTGATGATATTTTTGGATGAACCCCAGACCTTTTGTGATAAACTTATCACTTATTCGCAATGCTTGAAGGCTTCTTTGGCTCCACATCTTGTTAAAGATTTGAATTCTATGCTTAGTAGTTCCAATATGAATTCCAAGCTTATGCATCATTCTAATTGTGGATAGTATATTGGTATTCTGACACTACCTAATTGAAATTTTCATGAGTGACAAAATTGTGGACTGAGACTCTTCAAATTTATAAATAGAGTTCTGTTGCCACTCTCACTAACCACCACATAGAATGTTATCAATTCTTCAATATTATGAACATCCGGGACTAATTTCTTTGAAGCACTGCTGAGGGATGGGTATAATTTTGAGTGAGTCATCTGAATCTGCCAATTGAGCCATCCTCCTTGACGCAACCATTTGAACTCTATTTTTGTAAGTAGATTCAAAATCATAGTCTGAATCAGAATCACTTATTTCATACACTATCTTTCTTGAAAGTTTATAAGTTCCTTTAAGTTTGACAGGAATATCTTCTTCTTCTATGTCACTTCCCAAATGAGAAACTAATTTTCTTAATTTAGGTGCATGATCAAGTGCTTTAAGGAGAGTTGGCATTTTTTTTTTCTTCCTCTTTACTTCTGGCTTTTTCACTTTGTGAAATTGCTTTTTAGTTCTTGAAGTGGATGCTATTGCTTCAAGAGGCTCTGTTGGCTTGGGCTCTTTAAGGATGAAATATTTCACATCTTCATAGATCTTTATTTCATTGGTAGAGAATGATTGTAGGTTACCAGGAATTCTGAATTCTTCTCCTTCTTTTAGATACTTCATACATTACTGCATAGTTGATGGGACCATGTTATACTCATGCAGTCATGGCCGGCCCAAGAGAGCTCTAAATGATGTATCGGCATCGATTACATGAAACTTGGCTTCTGTATATAAATCTCAAAACTTGAATAGGAGAATAAAAGAGTCGAGGGTTTTTTTGTCATTTTTCATTAAAATCATGAACCATGAACTTATCTCTCCCAAGATGTTGGATATAAGTGATAATCCTCTTAATACCTTTAGACTCATAAGATTGATAAAAGAACCTAGATCAATCAATATTTGACTGATCGAGATGTCATCACTCTCTACAGTAACATATAGAGGATGGTTGTGGTCTGTCGTTCCTAATATAAGATCTTTTTTAGAAATGTGATTACTGGGAGCTCTTGAGTTTGCAATGCTTCGATCATATATTTTTTAGCAAAGTAAGCTTCATAGCTCTCCGGATCTTTGAGAGCCTGTATCAAAGTTTCTTGAAGATCTTTTGATATTAAGAGAGTCTCGTACACACTTAGTGCAGGGGATCTTTCTCAGATGTGATAGAATATTATAATCTATCTTCTCGCTTGACTTAGGCTTTATCCTAAGATTTTTGGGAATGATATCCTCGTTGACTTCAATTTATTTGCCTTTATCTTTATTTGCATTTTTCTTCTTTGATGTAGGTGGTGAAATTTTACCACTTTTCAACTGAACTTGAATCACCTTATCTTGCTATTCTTCTAAAGATGTAATTTCTTCAAATTCTCTTCTTATTCGGAAGATTGGCCAAAAGGTTTAATTTTTCAACGCCATACATTTCATACGCGGACGATATCGATGAGTCGACTCTTCTCCTCAGAAAACATAGCTCTTTATCTCAACTTGTCTTGTTGAGTCATTAAACAAAATTCAAATGTTAGCTCGGGCTCTTCTTGCTTTCGACAAGAATTTTGACGTGGTCGAGGCCTGAAAATGTCATTTTGGAGTAACGATGTCAAGAACATCGACATCATGTAGATGATTGATGTCTCTAGATAAGATTCACCATTATCTTCTTCATCCGATTCATCAGAAGTTTAGGCATAAAGTCTACAAGCCTAAATGGTATTCTTGCCGGTGATACTCCTCTAGATTGTTAATAATCTTTTGAATTGTAGTTCTCTTCTTGATCTTCTTTTTCTTAGTAGACTTCTTTGATTTTGAGGCTGTGTAATAGATTTCTGTGTGAAGTAAGTAGCTTATCAAAATGCTACTAAGAAGCCCAAACACTTAGTTTAGGTATCTCTTTAAGTCTAATATAGGTTCAAGGGTTATTTCCACTTAACACTAGGGATATTTTTAGTCGACATTTTCACGCCTTTTGGATTCTATAGTTTCCCATTCTTCAATCTGAACTGATTTCTCCTTCCTTTTGTCTTTGCTGGATAATACGAAAGAGGGCATAATCATCCTTGTAGACTCTCTTTTGGGTTGATTAGATACATCTGATAGTAAATTCATCTCATCGATACTTTCTAGCCAATCCTTGAATAGATAACAATCTTCAATAGGGTGACCGATCATTCGATGATAGATAGTAATTTGGATTACCGACTTGATCGCCTTCTCGCTTTTAATTTGGTAATTGTAAACCAGCTTTGATTGCTTGCCAAAATAATTTAGTCACACTGTCCCTTCTAAAGGAATATTCTTTGTTCTTCTTTTCCTTAAAAGATTGCCGCATTCTCTCATCATCTTTTGTTGCTTGTTTTGGACACTCCTCACCACTTGAAAAGTCTGAGGTTTGTCATTGCCTCTTAATACCAATTTTTGCTATTGATTAGAATAGACAGGCTTCTTTCCCTTATCATCATTGTATATTAGCTGCTTTCCTTTATCCACATTGTATATCACCCGCTTTTCGCCATTTGAACTATATGAAGCGGCATGAATTTCATTTCTTCTTCAGTCTGAAGGTTTGTTTCTCTTTGCTTTATCTGCATAGACTTCAGACTTATGGCGATTCATTTTTCAAATTTAGCCACCCTATCAAGCAAGTCTTGGAATGTTGCAATCGATGCCATGAATAAAAATTGTGTCATTTTATCATCCATATTTCCCATTAACAATTGGATCGCATGTTCCTTTTTCATTTATTGCTCACACTTCATACTTAAGTTATGCCAATGACTTATAAATTTTGTTACTGACTCATTTTTTCTTCTAAAGCAAGGTCAACGACAGATTTTTTTTAGATTGCATTGATGAACCTTTTCACAAATATAGTCTCTAATTCAACAAAGGTTTTAATTGAATCATTTAACAATTTTGCATACCATTCGAAAGCGGCTGAGATCAGGCTATTGACAAATTGATGGAAAAGCAGTGCGTTGTTCCCCCCTATGTTACCACAAGTAGCTTTAAATTAGGCCAGATGTTGCTTTGGATTACCAAGCCCACTGAAAGTATTAAATTTTGACACTGAGTAACCTTTTGGGTACGACACTTGGTCATATTCAGCTGGGTAAGGGTGACCCTTACTCACCAGCTTTTCAGCCTGCTTTGAGGCTATCTTTATCTTTTCTTTGATTATCATTTCGAGCTGAGCAAATGTTGTCGTCTGTGTAGATATATTTTGCATTGTTAGAGAGGTAGTTAATCTCATTCTCGCTTCATGTGTAGCATGTACTATAGGAGCATGAGGTACCACAGTGGTTGGTGGTATTGAAGTTATATTATTAGCTGCCTGTTGATTGGCAGAAAAGATAGGTGATACATTTGATGTGATATTCTTCTATAACATCTCCATCATGATGTTCATTTGTACCATCATATCATTCATCTTGGTACCAAGCTATGCAATCTCCTTGTCTTTGACCTCCATTTGACGCTGCATTTCTCTTTGCCCGCTAGCTAGTGTCACAGCGTCAATAAGTACATGCTCTTCTTCTTCCTCTACTTCTTGTTGTTATTCTGCTCCTTGCTCATCTTCGTGGAAGAACTTGATCCCTTCTCCTTGTGCATTTAGAGACAATTTGACGATGAAAGTATAAAAGCTGTACCAGTCGATCATTTCATTCAACTATATAGACAACTTTGGCATGCATAATTGCTTTCTCATTCTGGTCTTCTTCTTCATCATCTTCAGCAGAGATTGAAGATTCCTCTTCTATTTGCTCCTGTGAAGACTCTTCTTCATAAATGTCAATTCGTTCAGTTCCTTGATTCATGTTATGTTGATGGTGCCGAGAAAGTTCATCTATATCTCTGATCATATAGACAACTTCCACTTCCATAGTGTCTTCTTCATTATTTTCTTCTTGCACACAAATTTTTGCTCGACATTTCCAGTGGATTTCTAGTTCATTATGCGGAACATACACTTCTATTAAAGGACTGCGATCAAAGTCAACCTTCTAGTGGGGTGAATCTGATCGGCGATGGGATCCTCTAGAGGATTCTCCAGGGTGACAACCATCATGTCTTTCATCAATGATATCTCTACTTTTGGGTATTCACTTCTGATGAGTTATTTTTGAGGCGGATTTCTGAGTATATGTGTCAGATGTCACACCTCTTCCATTCTTCGGGGTTTCACTACGGGGCCTTGGCCTCCATATCTGTTTACCCTTTCGCTGAGACCTTTCAACAGCGGATTCTTGGACACGTGGTCCAAGTGTCACACTCCGATGCTCACCATGCGAAGCATACTGGGCTCGATGGTTAGTTACCAGAAGAGATAACAACTTTCTTGGTGGAGCTTCAGTAATTTTCACCACAACTCCGAAATCTTCTTTTATTAGGCCTTTGTCCTGGCTACTTTGAGAACTTTATGTATCCTGGCAGATAGTATTTCAGGTTGTCTCCTCTGTGATGGTGGAGCTTGACGTGGTTGGTTCCAAAAGGATTGCTTTATTTCATTAGAAAAGCTATTCCTCTTTACCCACTTTAGATTGTCAAAATTATTGTTGGTGGGAATACTCGCTTCTGGCGGCAGTATCGCTTGTTCACTAAGTCGTCATAGATTTGTGAGCCCCAGCTTCTTTATCTACCTTCTAATTTGCTTCATGAGGAAGCTTCATGATCATGCTTTCTAAGAGGTTCAATTGCAGTATCACGAGGAATTAAAGACACGCACATCGACGGTTCTTTTTGTCATGAGAGCTTCAGATTGACCTAGTCTTTTGAAAATTGAAGTTCTCTCTCGGGAGAACTCCTTAACAGTGGTTGGCTGCTAAATTGGTTGACGAATATTACTAATAGGAGCTTTAGTAACTTGAGGCCTTCCAAAGATAGCCTCTACCTAATGTACGTGGGTACTTCAGAATTGCAGTACGATGAAAAAACTCAAGCTACAAATTGAATGGTAGCCCCAACATCTCATGTTGATGATGACATTGGTTAGTGATGTTCACACTAATGCTAGAAAGTGAAAGGAGCCTGTATTGAATGATTCATTCTCAAGATAGATATATACTCTGAATGATTCATTCTACATAAACCTCATATTGAATTTATTACACACTTAAATCACCATTTTTTGTTTTGAATTTTCAAAAGTTTTATTGCTACTATAGCACATATATGACTATCAAAGATGAAAAGAGAATCATGTCCCAAGGTCGCCAAATTTGTGGCCAAAAAATTGCCACCAATCTCGATAAATTGAATTAAAGAGAGTGATTTAATGTGTCGGGTTTGGAATTGGAATAGTGAAATGAGGGGATTTAGGTTAGAATTGGGTTCATTTAATTCCTTTAACAACTTAATCGTACTTAAAATGACTTTTATGCTGATAAAATCACATGGTTAATATATATATCAATTAAAGGTTATTCTATTATTTCAATGCAATTAGTCCGTTTCATGGAGGCTATTTGGTTCAAGTCGCCAAATTGAGTCAAATTTCAACTCAAAATATGTGTCATCTGACCACTCAACATTCGCATTCGCTTGAATTGAGTGCAAATATTTGTACTTGATAGATTTTGATATTTTAAAGCTAACGACGAAATCAATTTTGCAAACGGAGATTGTTTGATTTACGTTGGTGCCCCCCGACTTCGATATGCGTGCAAGCATGTTGAGGACTCGAGCGCTTGATCAGTTGATCATCAAATTGTGTAATATTTATATTCTGACCAGTTTCGATGTTTTGAACACACTGGCAAATTCTCGTTCATCGATCGGAGGTCATTTGTGTTGATTTTGGTGACGTCGTATTTTAGTCTCGATTTGCATATCACTTTCGACATTCGATATTTGCATAGACTCATCCGAATTGAGCTAGCCTCATTTGATAGTTTTGATGTTTTGAAGCTGAGATCAATTTCATGAACGGAGGTTGTTCGATATCATCGCAGCCCCTTCCCGATATGTCAACACATTGATAGCTCGACTTGGTCGGTTGATCTTAGATTATTCAATATTTATATTCCAACCAATTTTGACATTCTAAATGCGACAGAAGTCCATTCATCGAAAAAGTCATTTGACCATTTTGATGATGTTTAGTCCATTTTGAGCCCCGATTTGCATCGTCACTTTCAAGTCCTGAATTCGACATGTGGGCTTGACTCAACTTATTTCATATATGTGGAGGTCATCAATCTTCTTCATCTTCCTCTTCTTCTTCTTGTAGCCTTATCTTTGATCGACATCTCCATCTAATTTTAGGCTCAGAGTGTGGGATGAACGTCTCCTCAATCGGAGAGCTATGATCAAAATCAAGGGAAGATCGTTTAGGTTGGTGATGGGATTCCCTAGAGAATTCTCCAGGGTGTCGACCACCACGAGCCTCATTGATTGTAACATTCTTTTTAGAACCCATTCTTATTGGGCCCTGTCATCAGCGGATCTCCGGATATGCAAACCGGATGTCACGCATTTTTGCCTTTATGTGGCAGCTTCTTCTTGAGGCTTCAACTCCATACTTATTTTCCCTTCTGCAGGGACCTTTCGGTAGTGGATTTCTGAATGCGTGGTTCAGGTGTTATGCCCTGATGTTCACCGCGTAAGGCTTATTTAATGCTCCCGAGTTCTTACTACCTTTGATGATAGCTTTTGCAGTGGAGCATTGTTGGCTTCTCTAATAATTGGCCTCTGATATCTCTTCTTTATAAGGCATTATTCTTTTACAACTTTCAGAACATTGTGCACTCTAGAGGATAGAATCTCAGGATGCCTCCTTTGTGGGGTTAGAGCTTGGTACCGTTGCTCTCAGAATGATTGTTTAATATCACCAGTAGAGCTATTCCTTTTCACTCACTTGAGATTTTCAAATTTGTTGTGAGTGGGAATACTCACTTTTGGTTCCACAGCTGGTTGTGTAACAGAGGGGCTAGGTGAGAGCTGATGGGCTCGTAACTCAGCATTCCTTCTTCTCTTCTGCCTTCTAGTTAGCTTTCCTATATATGAAGAAGTTTCAACGTCATGTTAGCCTTGTGCAAAGGGCAACTTCGGCAGGAAAGTAGCATTCGGATGCACTACTGAAATTATTTTCCCAGTCATCATTCTCTTCATGGCTAGAGCTTCAGTGTGTCCTAACCTTTCAAATGCAGAGGCTCTCTTTCGAGGGACCTCACGTAGTGATAGGAGTTTTAGTGGATTTGGCACGAGGCTGATATCCAAGTTATGCATGCTTGTCTCGTGCAAGCCTAATGAGTTTAAGTGATCGGAAAATCTATGCTACCGAATTGTATAGTTCCAACGCCCCTAGTTGATGAGATTAGCCAGATGGATGTTGGCTCGGCCCACGCGTGAAGGTTGTGCTCAAGATCCATCTGTAAAATGAAAGATGGGGATTAGTAATCGGTAATTGATATATCATCCCACACTTTTATGATGCAGAGATATAACAGAACAAACACTATAAAATATGAAAATAAGTTATGAATAAATAAAAGATTTTCAAAACTTCAGAATTATGTTTATTATAAAAATAATTTTGAATTTCAATCAATTTAACTTTATAAATAACTTTAAGTTTTCATTTTACTATACTGCTATCATAGCTTTGATTCGACTAGCCAAAGATGGAAAGAGAAACATGTCCCCAGCGAAGTCGCCAGAAATCTGTGGGCTCCAAAAATTTGCCACCGACCTCTCGATGAAGAGAGTGATTTAAAGTGTTGGTGAAATTTTTAGAAGGCAAATGGAATAGTAGATAAGACACTACCCTGAGATTTTGCCCTCATTTTGTGAGGACTTTAGATCCGGTTCGTGTTTCCTATAGCAAGCACCTATAGTTAATTATCTCAATGAAAGCACTTTGATTAAGGCTAGTCAAGAATCATTAAATAACGAGTGTATAATAGCGGATGGAGTTTAAAATTTATGAGGTTTATTATTTCAATTTAAAGCTTATGTTGGGGAACGCGACACATTTGATCTAGATCCCATGGTTCGTCATCCCGGGCTATCACGATCCCTAGTCTACTTAGTCAGAGGAGGTAGTTGACCCAACCTGACCGAAGGATCTTTATCAGCAACACATGGGTTATGTCATCCAAGAAATCCTTGTAGACCTGGGGTGGTATTTGTCTAAGGAGAGAAGCTTAAGTCTACCTTAGCTAATAGAGAAGCTTTTTTCCCAATCAAGTATATCCTGTGGTTCACAACTCAAAGGCGAGAACATAATGAGCCATATGTGACCGTGATATAGTAGGGTCATTTAGCGACAACCACCCGGTCAGAGGACTCTCGTCATAATTGCATCATGTGGAGCCTACTGGCCAAGCCACACAGTCAGAGGACACAGGTCATGTCCTTACTGGCATGAGATTGTTTGAGAGTAAACATAGTTATCTACTTGATTTGACTTTGACTCCTTTGTGAGCTATGATTTTCTTAATTTGTCACCTCGACAAACAATTACAAGATTGAATTTTTATTTTAAGTTTTTTTTAATATTGAATTTCACTAGACATTTATAGCTCAATGATATTTAAATTCGCATTTAGATTGATATTCCATTTAAGCTAATTTGCTTTGAAATTGTAATCATATTTTGATGGAAGTATCCCCTCTAAAATTTTCATTTAACACAACCATCTTTAAGATAGTTAATTGATTGAATCAAATATATTTGAGAACTTTAGATCCTATCAACTCTGTTTAGCTCATAACAGAGGATCAGATCTACTATCACATGACAGAATTAACTTCTTGATATTTTACTGAGTTGAAATTCTTATAATAGATTTTTAGGTTTTATTAACCCGGACCCAGTCCTAAGACTAAACTGGGAATCAACCCAGCAAAGATCCTCGACATCGAAGTTTAAACATTCAAAGATAATGTCAGGCCCATGGGTTTTCAATTGCTTGCATATATAATCGCTTATTCATTTCATAAAATACTCATACATGCTTCGAGATGTTTGAAACGAGGTTAGAATACTTTAATGTGTATAATCATCTCACCTTAAGTTATTCTAAAACATCAAATTTAGATATGATGTTGCTTTGTAATGAATGCAATATTTCATCATTCAAGTGATTGATATGCATCTTAATGCAACTTGATTGAGCATATGATCATTTCGTAATGCATGTAAGCATCTCATTCATTTATTTAAAAATTTATGCAAGCATTGGAGTATTTGAACCAGATACAAGTTTATATGAATTTATTTTCCATTTGAGTATTTGCACATATTAAGGAAACACTTGAATTGGATAAAATGTCACCTCTTGATGTATGTCTATGTTCAATTCACTTCATTAAAATATTTGCATGTACTTATAAACATTTAAGTTGAGTTAATGGCCGCCTCATCGCATATATAAAGATTTGCCTCTTTGATACACTATGTGAATTTCAAGACATATGTATCGAGAGTGTTCGCATGTATCTTAGAGCGATAGACTCGAGTATAAGATAGATTTATAGTATTTACAAAGGGAGCTCAATCCTTTAGAACCTTCACATGAATTAATGAAGTGCTTGAATTGGAGTTGGATATTATGTTATGATATGCACATGAAGCTTATTCAAAACCTCTCATATTCATGACTTCCTTAACAAGTTTTATTTTTTTCATAACACATCATTAATGGGCCCCTTGATTTCATAATTCATCAATTATTTGATTGAAATTATCATGAGTTATGGTGGAGTCCACATAAAGGTTGGTTCATGCCTATAAATAAAAGGGATTTTCTTCTCTTCAAACACACAACATCTCTTGTCGATATGCTTGTGAATTCTTGCAAGCTCAAAGCATTTGAGGAGGGTTCTACTTACATTTCAAACAAAGTCCTTGCTTTCTTTCATTCATCATTTGTAGGTTAACTTTTTCTTAAATTTTAATTTAAGCTTGTTTAAGTAGATTATGATGATTTAAATAATTCCATTTAGTACTAATTTGAATCCTTCGTAAGTGTGAAATTCTGATTAAATTTAGTCGACACATGGGTCATCGGAGTCTGGGCTCACTCGCACTACAAATAGCCTGTATGAGTGATATAAATCACTGCCTAAGTCTTCATTTTTCCTACCATGCTACAAAGAGTGTGTATATGTTACCTGTACAAAAGAAATCATGTAAATTTCTCACATGATTTCATAGTTTTCCCTCCATGCTACAAAGAGCACATACGGGTTCCACTCGTCGCTTCAAATGCATCATGTGATTTTAGGTGCATTTAAGAGTGAGCATTTTATGTTTTGCATAAGAATTGATGATAGAGACCTTATTCATTTTCTATCACGCTACAAAGAGCATGTATAGGTTACCTGCACAAAAAAAATCATGTAAATTTTCCCATCGCGTCGTGAGTGTCGCCTATGAGTTTTCCCCGCTGTGCTACAAATAGCGCGTACGGGTTCCGCTCGTCACGTCAAATGCGTCTCATACATGATTTTAGGTGCATTTAAGTTTGACCTTTTGCTCTTGTTAAGCTTACCATTCATCTCTCCTTCATCCTTTTTTAGTTGGGCATTTCAATAAGACACCTTGATAGTAGGACATAAGCCAGATTCAATTGCTTAAACTGCAGAAATGACAACTCTAAATCCTACTCAATACACAACTTGTTTTAGTTTACTTCTGCTAGATTTCAGCTGTGAATGGGTAGGGTAAAAAGGAGTAAAGAGTTGAAGTTATAGTTAGCTTCTACCCAAAGAGCAAGGGTTATTTAAAAAAGAAATGAGAGGTTAGAAATGACTATTGCATGTAAAATTGGAGGCTATAAAATTGGAGGCTTCAGATTTTGTAGGTGGAGTTGTACATAATAGGAGAAGATGACGAGAAAGGAGACAAATACAAGATTGGAAGAAGAATACCTCGAACAGCAAGGAGTTTAATGTGTTTAAGTCGGATAGCTTCTCGTGTGCAAACAGGAGGAACAGGCTTCGGTACGGCTTGCGATAGGGACCAGATGGGATCGGTGCGTGCAGCTGGTCCGCTTAAAAAACGGGAGTTCTATATGTGCTATACCTGAGAACCCGATTTCAACTGTGTGGACAGAGCGAGAGGCCGAGCTTGTGATGCTTTACCGGACCGGGAGGAAAGGACGGGGTGGAGGAGGCTTGCATGCGTCGTTTTGGGATGGACAGAGAGCAGAAGGAGAGGTTCGCTCAATCGCAGTGAGGAGTGAATGCGCTAGGAATAGGAGTCGAAGCCATGAATAATTGAGTCCTCCTTAAGGTTAGGTGTTAGGATATATATAAAAGCATTTATTTATTTAAATAAAATCAAATCCTAATTTTAATTTTTGTGACGACGTAATTATATAATTATATATATGTTGATTGTATGTTATTCTGATGTTATGGATGCAACGATGCAGACTCTTTCACAATCGGAGGTCGTTTAGTTTAAGTTGGCATCGAATCAGATCAATTTCAGTTCAGAATCATGCGTCGTCGCATTCGATCGCTTGACATTTGCACAGACTCGTCCGAATTGAGGGCGGATAGTCTCATTTGATAGGTTTCGATGTTTTGACGCTATCAGCATAATCAATTTCATGAACGGAGGCCATTTGGGTAATATCGCGGCTTCTCGACCTTGATATGCATGTCAGCGCATCGGCAAATTTCCTTCTTAATTGGTTGCTTGTCGAATTGCACGAGATGCATATTCTGATCAATTTCGACATTCTAAATGCGATGGTGAAGTCCATTGTCAATCGAAGGTTGTTTCGGCTGATTTTCATCACCGTCAAGTGTATTTCAGCTCTGATTTGTGTGCTAAAGCTCATCGAATTCACATTGTGAGCTCGACTTGACTTATGGCGCATGCATGGAGGTCAACACTCTTTAGCTTCCAGCCTCTCATATGAAAAATGAGTGGCTATTTATAGATTAGAGGAGTGGTGTTTCTGTAAATTTGTGCAAAATCCAAACCACTCCATCGAACAACTCAAAATGATTCCTTTGATCATCTCATGTATTTTAAGTATTTAAATGTTCAAATGAAGTCAGAATCAAGAGATCTTGGGCTTGTTAGATCCGGCTCATCAAGATTCTCGATTTGACCATAAATACTCTATATTTATGAGCTATTTAGGTATTCAATCGGTATCCCAAAGTTTCCAACGATATTTTAAGTGCTTGATCTGGGCTAGTCTTGACTCAGGATCAAATTGCTTTCGACGTCAAGATTCATGCTTCAACTAATAGAGTTTTCAGTGGCATATCAATTGCCCCCCTATTTTTAGATGGCATTATCTCTATCATCCAAAAATACATGCCGAATAATTGAAAATAATTTCTTTAATGTTAATGAAATTTGTGGCTTCATTAATCTTTGCATCACATATAGTTTGAGAGAATAGATCTTCATGTACGCAGTGTATGCGGGTGCTCGTGTGTATCACGGCATGCCCGAGCACGCAGCCACTTCCACGCACTGCTGGCGGCGCATGCGTGCGGCGCGAAATGCTGCCGATGAGCAGAAATTTCAGGTTTTTTTTTATTTTTTTGGTTTTTTTAATTTATTCCCTTTTTGCCCTATAGTGGATCTATAAACCCCCCCTGGGTTAAGTAGTTTTTCTCCAATATGCTCTAGTGTTCTTCTGCGTTGGATTAGAAATTATCCAACATAGTCTTGATCAGTAGAAGTTTGGTCTGGCCTTCTTCTTAAAAGAAAGTCATTTACTTTGCTGATCAAGACCCGTAGTTCATACGACGAGGCTCCAATTTTCCTTCGAGAGAGTCAAGCTTCATCGAATTAGTCATAATGAGCCTCGATTTTCCTCTAGAGAGGCGTCAACTATCCTCATCCGTCCGAC
The DNA here is from genome assembly GCA_021442155.1 of Cymbidium sinense. Classification (NCBI taxonomy): domain Eukaryota; kingdom Viridiplantae; phylum Streptophyta; class Magnoliopsida; order Asparagales; family Orchidaceae; genus Cymbidium; species Cymbidium sinense. The sequence goes on along the minus strand of CM038217.1, from coordinate 163,811,030 downwards.
CGATTTTGGAGGTGATCAAGTCATGTAGTTCTTATGGAGAGGCTCCATTTTTTTCTCGAGAGAGGTGTCAACTATCCTTGTCAGACCTAATGGGTTTGGAGGCGATCAAAGCCTATAGTTCATATGGCGAGGCTCCGGTTTTCCCTCGAGAGAGGTGTCAACTTTTCTTGTCGGACCGACCGGGTTTGGAGGCGATCAAGGCTCATATTTTCTACTATTTTTATAGGAAATTGAATTTTTGACTATAATGGATGGTTCAGCAGTTGACAACTGCCAATGTGGCGGGGAAGCGTCATTTAGGAACCATCCCTCAAAAAACTCAAAAAATCTGGCAGGTAATTTTGGAGTGTCATTAGAGAGAAATAGTTTTTTTTTGTGATCTCATATGTATGCGCATATTTTTTGTCAGATCGTAGGAAAATAATTTTATCCAAAACTATCCGTGAGCTACAAAGTCAGGAAAGGATATGGCCAAGTATTGGGGTGAGTGAGTGCTTCATACAGTTCTTAGACCTTTGTCTTTCTCTCCTCTTTTTTATTTCATATTTATTATGTATTTTTACAGGATGATGGCCAGAAGAAAACTAATAGTGTGATAGCTACAGATGATTTATCGTCCACTATCACAGCTGATAGTTTAATGGTGCTCCGTAGAAAATTTTATTTCCCAAATGAGTTGGTGGTTCTTGTTGCCAAAAAGTCTGATCGGGCACGTTCTCCTCCGCAAGGATACTTTACTATTTCTGAGATGATTCTTCATGCGGGACTGTGATTCTTGTTGGCTCCTAAATTGATTGAGGTTATTAAAATATGCGGTGTAGCTTTGTCACAATTTTCATTTTGAGTTTTAGTGATCATCGTTGGTTTGACTGTCTTCTTTAGAGAGCATGGTGCGACTTTGAACATCAAGTACTTATGCCGAATGTGTAGGTTCACATGTGATGCTCAAGGACTTGTTTCATATTGAGGTATAAAGAATTGGATATAATTTTTAGCACAGGATCCATCTAGAAGTTGGTCTAATGGGTTCTTTTTTGTGAAAAATGAGTGGGGCCTCCCTGAGAGATGGGGAAGATTGAATGACCTTCCAGATCCATTACTGATTGAAGAGAATGAAATCCTAACAACTCTCAATATTCTTGATGTAGAAAGTTTGCAGCATGATTTACGTCATATTGACAAGTATATAATTGAAGATAGAATATTCAAGGTTGGCCTTTCCATTCAGACAGAGAGATCTCATGATCTTACATTAAAGAGATCAAGTTAATGAAAGGTCTCCTCATATTCACAAGATTATTTCAAGAAGCCCGCTATGAAATCATGATGACAGCAATGCTTCTTCTCTAAAGGAAAATAAGACATGTGCCATAGTAACTATATCAAATATTTGTGGAGAAGATGTTCTCTCCCAGTTGGTCTCTGAGAGTTTAGCTATCTCAACTCATAATGGGAGGATTCATTTATCGAAGCCACATATTCCTGAAGAGGTGTTAAAAGCACGTATGCACTGGACGTTAACAAGCAGACGAATTAGTATGTTATCTTCTCTTTCTCTTTCTTTTCTTCTTTTCTTTTTTATTTTTCATGTAATATTTGTGATTTTTGATTGTAGGTAACCCAAATATTAGAGGTTATGGCTCATTTGGGTGTCGCTCTAGACGAGTGGAATACTGAATTTGTGAAGGTAAAATACTTGCAAGACAGCACGAGCGAAAGATGAGCGTTAAGGCCAAAGAAGTGGCAGCTCTGGCGGATCAACTAATTGGGTGTAGAACTGAGCTAGCGAACATGTCAACTTCTCTTTCTCTCCAACGTCAAGAGGTGGAGTGTATGCATGATGAGCTGATTGAGGTGAGGGCAGAGACTCACTAGAAAGAGAAAAGACTCAAGGCATTTGCGGAGAAGAATGCTCTTGCATTGGAGAAGAAAGTATTACAAAACTGTCTTTTGAGAAGGAGCTTATAATGTTAGAAGCAAAAGCAAATGAAGTCTTCTTGAAGGTAGTGGAAGGCTTTAAGAACTCCCTAGCTTATCGTGATGCTATCGAGGATCATATTCAAGAAGCTCGTAATCATATTCTTGATGTTGAAGTGAAGGACTTAGAGCGCCAATGTTTGGAGGAAGGTTTCATCACAAAATAAGGCTAGTATTGAGAATCTGTCTCTCAGCCAAGTATTTGAAGACCCTTCGCCAGATTTAGGAGATGAATAGGTTGAGTGTGAGTTTAAGGGAGCATCTTCCAATGGTGAGGAGGATGTTGATATCATGTAGTATCACTTGAGGATGCATTTCTTTCCATTTTATCTATGTATTGTTATTTATTATTATTATTTTTTTATATCTAGAATTTTGATTCTTTCTTATATCATCATGTTAGAGCTATTAATGACATTAGTAAACTATTTTTTTGGGTGATTTGCTCTCATTTTGTTTGACCTATCTGAGATGATTGGTGGAATATTATTCGACGACACTAACCTGTACGGAAGAGGTCATGGGAAGTCCACCAAAGACTTTTTGACTTATCCTAGGTATTAGTCAAAATATTATTTGATGTCTTATCTATATGGAAGAGGCCATGGAATGTCCACCAAGGACTTTTTCAGCTATCCTAGGTATTAGTCAAAGTGTTACTTGACTTCTTACTTGTATGAAAGAGGCCCAATCAAATCCCCTTGGGATTGATCATGCCCTGACTAAAACACAACTTGAGTTGTGCATTCCTCAAGTGGGTGGATTAAATGAAGGAGATTGTTTATATACAACAAGCTTGAAAGAAAATTCATAAACTCATTACTTTGATAAGGTTGACAATGCAATATTATCATAAGATAACTTAACAAAGATATGAGTTGAAGAAGAAATGACAAACGAGACAAAATAAAAGTTATAATATTTATGCAGTAAGAATTACTGATAATACTTTCAAGTTCGAGGCAAAGTTTTTCACTCTAGATCCTTGAGCTTAAATGTTTCTAGCTTGACCATAGCTGTAATCACATAAGGGTCATTCCAAAGAGGTGAGAGCTTATTGCGTTGAGGGCCTTTGCCAGTAGCTTCAAGACTTCGCAGGACCAAGTCACCAATAGAGAGGGGACGGGGTTTCACTCTTCAGTTGAAGTGACGAGCTACTCTTTGGTGGTAGGAACCAATTTGAAGCAGGGTCATGTCACGAGTTTTGAGGAGTAGGTCCAAGTTCTGTCGGAGTTTTCCTTCATTACTATTATGATTGAATGATTGGGCTCTTGGACTTGGAAACCCAATATCTACTGGTATAATATTTTTTGTGTCGAAACACAAATTATATGGTGTCTCACCAGTCGGAGTTTGCGATGTAGTGTGGTAAGCTCAAAGAACATTAGAGAGCTTATCAACCCATTACCCTCTAGCCTTGTCGAGACACATTTTTAATCCTTTGAGTATAGTCCTGTTGGTAGCTTCAATCTATCCATTAGTTTGAGGATGGGCTACAGCTGTATGCAGCAGTTGAATGTGAAGATCTTTACAAAAAGATGTAAAGACTTTTCTAGTAAATTGGGTTCCATTGTTGATGATGATCTTTGCAGGAAGACCGAATTGATATATTATATTTTTCAAACAAATTATTTAGCGTTTGCCTCCGTGATTTTAACGAGTGGTTCAACCTCCACCCATTTAATGAAGTAGTCGACAGCTAAAATAATAAACTTTCGTTATCCTGATGCTACTAGAAAAGGTCCCATGATATCAATTCCCCATTAAGCAAAAGGCCATGGACTTTGAAGGGATGATAGCTCTGTATGTGATGTATGAGAGAGGTTAGAGTGCAACTGACAACTCACACATTTTTTTGTGAAATCCAAGGTGTCTTGCCTCATCGTAGGCTAATAGAACCCTTGCCTTATAATTTTAAGGGCTAACGCCCTTACTCCTAGGTGTTCTCCACATATCCCAGAGTGAACCTCTCTTAATGCATAATCGGCCTCTGATGGTGAGAGAAATTTATGGTATGACCCAGAAAAAGTTCATTTGTATAGTTCACCTCTGATAATAATAAAGTTTGCAGCTTGTCTGCAGAGACAAGTTGCAGTAGTTGGGTCTTCAGGAAGGGTCCCTTCTTGGAGAAAGGATAGGATGTGGTCCATCCATGAAGATTCCTTCGTCTCATTAATTGCTTGTATTATCCATGACCCTTGAATACTAGAAAAATATATTTTCTCAACACACCTTCTCTTAAATAGATCTCCAGTAACAGAGGTAGTGAGGTTAGTGAGAGCATCAACTCTAGTGTTCTTCTCTCAAAGTATATAAATGATTTGATGTGTATTGATATGTGCAAAAAGTGTCCTCACCAAGTTGAGGTATTGTGCTAGCTGGGGATTATGAGCATTAAAGTCTCCCTCAACCTAGGAGGCGACAAGTTGAGATCATTAGTGGAGTCTACAGCCTCATATCACCATATTAGAGAAGTTCAAATTCTCCTATAAGTAAGAAGCTCAGCATTTTTGAAGCTCCATCAACATAGAGGGTCCATTATGGAGATGAAAGGGGTGTAATAGATGGCTCATTTGGAGTAGGGACAGTGCACTCAAATATAAAGTCTGCGAGTACTTGGGACTTTATGTCTGGCCTGGGTAGAAAATGAATATCAAACTTCCAATTCTACTGACCATTTGATTAACCTTCTAGATGCCTCTGGTTTCTGTAGAATGACCCTCAATGGTAAATGGGTATAAACACCGATGGTGTGAGCTTGAAAGTATGGACGCAATTTTTGTGCTGAGAAAACTAAAGTCAAAGCCATCTTATCTGCTAGTGGATAACGACTTTCTTTATCAGAGAGAATTTTTTGCTAACATAATAAATTGGTCGTTGTATCGCATTTTTCTCTCGCACTAAAACTGAGGTTATTGCATGGGAAGAGACTGCGTGATATAAGTATAACATCTCTCCTTGGATAGGCTTGGATAGTAAGGGTGGAGATGCTAAATATTCCCTTAGTTGCTCAAAAGTAGCTTGACATTCATCAGTCCACTAAAAATTATTATTTTTAACTTCCTTTAATATTTTAAAGAATGATAAGTATTTATATCCAGAATGGGCTAAGAAGCAGGATAAGACAGCAATTCATCCATTCAAGCGTTAAACTTCCTTGATATTCGTTGGAGAAGCCATATCTCTGAGCGCTCTAATTTTCTCGAGATTAGCTTCAATCCCGCGGTGGGTGACTATGAACCCAAGACATTTTTGCGATTTAATCCCAAAAGCACAATTAGTTGGGTTGAGTCGCATGTCATAACGTCGAAGAAGGTTAAAGCATATTTTTAAGTCAGAAATATGTTGTGATTCTTCCAAGCTTTTTGCTAGCATGTCATCAACATATACCTTCATTGTGTGGCCTAAGAGGTCTTTAAAAACCTTATTCATAAGGCGTTGATAGGTAGCACCAGTATTTTTTAACCCGAACGGTATAACTTGGAAACAATATAAACTTTTATATGTTTGAAAAGATGTGGCTTCTTCATCCATCGGATCTATTTTAATTTGGTTGTAACCTGAGTAAGCATCTAAAAAACTGAGCATTTGATGCCCAGATGTAGCATCAATAAATTGATCAATTCGGGGGAGGGAAAAATTATCTTTCGGGCAAGCTTTGTTGAGATCAGTGTAATCAATACACATTCTCCAAGTTCCATTTTCTTTCTTAACCATGACAACATTTGCTAGCCATGTAGAGTAATATACTTCTCGTATGAATCCCGCTCTTAAGAGCTTGCTAACTTCTTGGTCAATAGCTTGGAGGCGATCAGGTGCAAAACTCCGCTTCTTTTGGATGGCCGGTTTGAATGTTAGATCAATCTTGAGAGAGTGCATGATCACATTAGGGTTGACCCTAAGCATATCTATCAGACACCAAGAAAAGATGTCTTGATTTTTTGTGCAAGAAGTCTATATATTTTAACCTTTGTTCATCTGAGAGGAGAGATCTGACTTGCACTGTTCGTAAAGATTGGTCATCTGATAATGAAATAGGGAGCAAGTCTTCTACAGGAAAAGCCCTCTAGGGTACTTCTTCATCTCAAAAATTAAAATTCTCGATGCTGAAGGTCACCGAAGGGCGTGATTGAGCTTGCCTGAGGTAACATGATTGTGTTATTTGTTGATTTTCACAGACCGCTCCAACCCTAACGGGAGTTGAAAATTTCATCTTAAGATGAGATACTGAAGTAACAGCATCATAGATTGATTGGAGGGGTCTTCTAAAGATAGCGTTATATGTTGAATCTGACTTGACCACCATGAATTGAATTGAATGAGTCACTTATCGAGAAAATTCTCCAAGGACAATAGGAAGGGTGATTGCCCCCTCCACTCACACGGGTGATTATCAAACCCATATAATGGTCCTGTAGTGGGTTGAAGTTTTTCCCTAACCAGGCCCATGCTAAGAAATGTGAAGTAAAATAAAACATCGACAGAACTCCCGTTATCAATCAAAATTCTCTTAACATTATAACATGGGTCATCGATCCCTGCACTGATGACAAGTGAATCTTGATGCCGAACTTGGACTCCTTCTAAGTCCGAGTCATTAAAGGTGATGGAATGATCAATACGGATTTTTTTAACTCTGGCTCTTCGGAGGTGGCAATGAGGACTTGATTAGATAGTAGTGTTCCTCTTGCGATTATTTCAATTTCTCCAATTATCTGATGACTATTTCATTGTTTCTGTGATGATTGTCCTGGTTGCCCTGTAGTTGGAGTTATATTTGCTTGAGTTGATTGATTCTGCACAAATCGACGTAGATATCATTATTAAATGAGCCTCTCGATCTCTTCTTTGAGTTATTTATATGCCTCAATAGTATGTTCACGACTTCGATGAAAGTGATAATATTGCTCCTAATTTTCTGAATTCAGTTTCAATGGATGTGGCCACTTAATAGTCTCTTCATCTCGAATGTCATCATGATGTAACACGAGATGTGTTCAGTGGTGTGTATTCCTTTTCTGGTCGTGGTTCACATCGTTGATGTGAGGGTCATAGAGGGAGATCACGACTACCTTGTTGCTTCTTTTGATGAGATTGTTAATTTGTGTTCCCTGGGGCACTCTTACGTTTTCTTATGGATTGTTCAAATTGTTTACGATGGGCATTAATAGCCTCATCAGCAAAAATTTGCACTTCTACATAATGAACTAAGTCAGCATTTGAGTGGATCGTATCTCACATTAGTGACGAGTAAAAAGGTCTAGGACGGAGCCTTCCAAGGAAAACTCCTCTTAATAATTCAGAGTCTACTCTAGGTATTTGGCGAGCCTCTAAGGAGAACCTCTAGAAGTACTCCTTAAGTGATTCACCCTCATTTTGACGAATGCTTGAGAGATAAGAGGAATCTTTAATGATCCTCTGGCTTGCAATAAACTATTTTACAAAAATCTTGGCGAGTTCGTCAAAGGTATGGATGGATCCCCTTAGAAGGGAGTAGAACCACGTATGAGCTTGACCCTTGAGGGTGATTGGAAAGACCTGACAAAGCAGTGTGTCGAGAGCTTGTTAGATATGCATGATGATTCTGTAATAGTTGATGTATTCATATGGGTCAGTTGCCCCATCATAGGAGTCGATGCTCAGAAGCTTGAAACCTACGGGAATAGGATATTGAAGAATAGCTTCAGCCAAAGGTGAAGACTCCTGATTGCCGCAATGAGAGGAAAGATGATTTGCATCTTTAAAGTGAAATTCTTCTCGCATTAAGCATTGTAATTTTGCACGTATAACATGATGAGTGGAATCAACAGGACGAGAACGTGCCAAGCTACCGGCAAAAATTGGTGGGTTAGCCATTGATCGAGCTACAAGTGATGGATGAGTAGAACCAAGAAGGAGGTCGATCATGGTCGAAAGCAAAGGAACTTCACCGATGGCGAAGACCAGATATTAACATTTTGACCTCCCCTGGCTAACAATCAATCTTGGGGGAGATGTGTTTGCCATAGTAGTGGCTGTCATGTTTCTCGTAAAATTGAATTATCTCATTTTGAGACTCTTCCATTCGGGGAACACGATCTTCTAGAGAGGTTCCTCTTGCACCTTCACCGATAGGGTCATGCCTATCAGGGGGAAGTAAGGCAAAAGCTTGGTGTCTTTAGTTCAAGGATTGGTTTCGGGAGTGACCGGAGTTAGAGTGAGGCTCTGTTGCTGCGAGTATTGCGACTGTTGGCCATAATGCACGTGTTCACAAATATTACGATTATGGGATTTGGTTCCCACAAACGGTGTCAAACTGTTGCGTGCTAAACAACTAGTTACGGTAGAATAAAAATTTATGCCTTAGCCTTATTGAGAAATCCAGCACACACACAGATATTTGAAGAGAGAACAAGAAACTCCAGAATTTTTATGTGGAAAAGCCTCGAAAAGAGGAAAAAACTACGGGCCTAGCCCAATAAAATGTTTCACTATATATCTACTTTAGAGTACAAAGTTTAAGTTTTCCCGATAACAGGATAACAAAGTTGTATATGAGAAAGCCTTACAATAGGAATCCCAGAATCAGGTAACAACAGCTATGCAGCGGTAGTTGAGTTATTACAATTGTTGGTGGTAGTCATCGATAGTAAACAGGGTATTAATGATGATCTCATGACGTTCGCGTAGTGGTGGTGGTGACCATGACGCGCAACGGTGGTTGGCGGTGGCGATGATAGATAGTGGTGGCCGACGGCGATGGCCGGAGGTGGCGCGTGAGTGGCAATTTGATTGACGGCGCCGGTGACCAATGCGTGGTCAACAACGGTGATGACCGGTGGCGATAATGGCGGCCGACTGCGGGTCGGTGGTCAGCGGTGGTGGTTAACGTGGCGGGACGGTGGTGGTCGATGGCGATGACCAACGGCGGTGGTCGGCGACTGTTGATTGGTGACATGATTATGCTTGGAGGTTCTTCAAGCCTCAGAGCTCTCTCTTCTCTTTTGCTTTGGGTCTCTCATATAAAGAATGAGGGGCCATTTATAGATTAGATGAGTGGTGTTCTGCAAACTCGTGTAAAATCCAAACCACTTCATCGAACGGCTCAAAATGATTCCTTCAATCATCTGATATATTTTAAGTATTTAAATGCTCAAATGAAATCAGAATCAAAAGATCTTGGGTTTGTTAGATTTGGCTCATCAAGACACTCGATTTGACCATAAATACTCTATATTTAGGAGCTATTTAGGGATTCAACTAGTAACCTAAAGTTTTCAATGATATTTTAAGTGTTTGATATGGGCTAGTCTCGACTTAGGATCAAATTTATTTTGACGTCAAGATTCGTGCTTCAACTAGTAGAGTTTTCAGTGGAATATTAAGGATATTAAAACATGTAATAAGGAACATAAAGAAAGAATAATCTAAATTGAATAATAAATTGAATAACAAGTTCTTTCACCTAGCTCTCATTTTTTAAGGGCGATGAATCCTTCACCTAACCTTGCTTTTCCTTTGATCTTTTTGTCTTTCTTGAATCTCTTCTTCCTCGTCTTTTTTCTCTCTTTTTTTTTCTTCACTTGTATTCTTTTTTATCCCTTTATTTTTTTTAGTGTTAAGCTAAATAATTTTTAAGTGCAATTTTATAACATGATAATGATATGAGTACAATTAGGGTGATTTTGAAGAGGATTAGAGAAAATATATAAAATTAATACATTTATCATAAAGCAAAGGATGAACCATCCAACACTATGAGACAATAAATGATTGATCTGGATCATCTTGTTTGAAGCTTGATGAAACTAGTTGAGTTTGATAATTATTATTATTATGTCTACTATTGTTGAATTGGATTTGAAATATCCTATCTAACATCATCACTCATGTGCTACCATCAAAATCATCAAGTTGCGAGCATCATGACCTTCTATATCTTCACTAATAAGGGTGAGTGAGGGAATTTCAAGAATTGGAGAATCAATTTATATAATCTTGTTAGTAGAAGAAACATCAAACATTTCTATTGAGCTAATAATAGTAAGCACAATATGCTTTTGATCTTAAGATAAGTCAATTGGTTTTAAATTCTAAATGCAATCTGAGCTGATGGTAGAGATACATCAACTATTGTAAGAGTAAGAAATGTTTGGTCATTTGAAAGTCTATTAATATCGAAATTTGATTTTATCAGATTTGAGTAAATCTTAAAACATTTTTTAAAAAAATTATGTCCAAAGATTTTATAGAAATAATAATTATGAATGAGATGGGTTCTCCCACAGGGTTTAGAGACAGTGGACTAGTGCGAGGGATCGAATGGGGGGAAATAAGATATAGGAGAGAAAGCATGATAGTATTGGGGAATATGATTTACATTAGATTTTTGGCCAGCCGGATGATGCCTTTGCTTTTGTAAGGAACATATTGGAAAAAATAAGAAAGAAATTCTTCGACTGGTGAGTGAATCAGTGCAAAACATCTCTCTCTCCATACGCGCGACCTCTCTGCTAGGGTTTTTCTTCTTCTTTCGACTCTTGTGGCCACCGCGTTTAACATCGATCGTGACTCTCGTCGGTTGCGCTTCAAATGTTCATCCCGATCGCTTGATGGGAAAACCACCTTTCCGCTAACCTAAACACCACACCGGGATGGATCCGACGGTCGATGCCCCTCTCGGTAAGTTCGTTCCTTCATCCAATGCTCCACTGAAATCCTTCAAGGGACGCTTTATCGGTAACATTCTTTCCCCTTCGAATCGGTTAACTTAATTGCTACGCTTTTGGGAATGCTAGCCCGTGATGTGTCGGACATGGATGTAGAAAAATTAGCTAAACCTTTGAATATTCACGATTGGGAAATTCAATTTACGCAACCTGTTGAAAGGATTCGCTTTCTTTCATAGTCTAAAACTTTCGGGTTCTTTTCTAGGTCCACGGCAGATGTGCTTATCCAACTAACTAATGATGCGGACTATGCGAGTGTTTGCACGCCGTTCTTACCTTGTTTATAATTGTCAAATGCGTCTCCTTAAGGTCGCCTAGTGATGTTAAGGAAGAGTCCCCGATTGTCCCACTTTGGCTATCTTTCCCTAACATGCGTATACATTTTGTTACACATCAAGTGCTATTTGCAGTGGGGCTATATTATCGGCCATTACAAATAGATCAGACGCGAAAATCCATATACATTGTTCGGGTTTTAGTTGAAATAGATATCACCAAAAAGTACCCAAAAGAAGTTTGGATAGGTTCAGAAAAGCTAGGCTATAACCAAAAAGTTGAATTTGAAAATTTTCCAGTCTTCTGCTCCCATTGCAAAATTCATGGGCATGATAACTCTGATTGTTTTATTCTCCACCCTCAGCTAAAAAAGAATAAGTTAACAGACTCTAACTCCTCCTTATCAAAAGATCAACCTACTAAAATGGCCTATGTACCCAAAATCAACCACAAGGACACAAATCCGAATAAACTCATCGTTTCTCCACCTACCGAGGTAAAAAAGGGCTTCACAACAATTAGTGGAATATCATGATGATACGCCTTGTGATGGGGAAAGGGTTAACCCTTGAAATTGCACCTAAAGACAACTTATTGCCCCTACCCAATCTTGCCACTTACCCACCTAGCTCAAAGGAACAATGGTGATGACCTTGTTGGAAAAACAAGAGATACTCATGGCTCTTTGACACCGAACAAAGCAAACGGATTGAGGAACCCTTAATTTTAGATAAACATCCAACTCATAATCCTGAAATGGAAATTGGAAAAATCACCACCTCCACTATCGCTATATATAAGGCTAACCTATCCTCTCAACAAATTTGAAATCAAGGGGAAATCACTATCACTATTCCATTAATTGACACCGCTAACATGAATATTTTAAATTATTCTCTTCGGATGGAGATACAGAGACCGAAAGACCATTCCAAACGCTTTCCTACAAAAGAAGTCAACAAATACTAGAAGCTCCACTAGATCTGCAAAAAATGCAATTTTCTCGCACTTTCCTTATCCATATTCTTTATTATGCTATTCAAAATTTCTTTCGCATCATCGTTATGATTAGGTCTATTATTTGGAATATTCGTGGTATTGGGACTCCTAATGTCCGAAATTGGGTTAGAAGCCTATGTCGCACTCACAACATTTCTCTCCTTATTATTATAGAACCTCTTATTCATTCTTCTAAGATTGCTTATGTTGCTCGAAAAATCGGTTCATAACATTAGCAATAAAATTTGGTGCTTCTGGAAACCATCAATCACTATCACCATCCTAGAAGATCATACTCAATTGATTAATGCTCACATCTCTTTAGGGGATTTCTCTGCTCTGGGCTCTTTTATTTATGCCGCTTGCAACAGAGGGGGCATGAACATCCTCTGGAATAGCTTAAGATCCTTTGCCTCATCTGTCACTTTACCTTGGCTTGTCGGAGGTGATTTCAACACTATTCTTACAGCATCCGAAAGAAGGGGGGGCTCCTCCCCTAATTCTCACTCCATGGAAGATTTCGCTAATATGATCCTTGATTGTAACTTAACCGACATCGGTTTTTCAGGTTCTAACTTCACTTGGAACAACTCACTTTGGCAACGCCGATCGCATTATTTAACTCACTGGATTGATCAATGGCCAAACACCATAGTTGATCATTTGAGTAGAACACTTTGGATCACGCTCCTCCTTATTTGTATGAACCCCCACTCTTAGATAGTCTCCTTCCCCCTTTAGATTTCAAAACATGTGGACGCAACATAATGACTTCTTGAATGTTGTCTCTATGAACTGGATGGCTCCCATTCACCTCGACAACTCTAAAGGTATGATCCATTTTGGCTCAAACTTAAGCGACTCAAACAAATTCTAAATTGGTGGAACAAACATCATTTTAAAACATTTTGCTAATTTAAAAGTATGGAGAATTTGGTTTGCTCTCTTGAAGAAGCTACCACGACTCGAGCAAACATGACCAACTTAAGGAAGCTAGGGATAAGGCGATTAAATTTCAAAATATGGAAGAAACTTACTGGCGTCAAAAGTGCTAATAAACAAATAACTGACGGCGACAGAAATACAAAATATTTTCACACTCTTTTCAAAAAAAGAAAAGTTCTAAACTCTATTAAAAAAATTAAAAATGACAATGGCAGTTGGATCAGACGAAAGAATTACAAGACTCGGTCGGTAACCATTTTAAAAATTTACTTAATACCAACCTCGAAATAATTGATATCTCCAATCCTCATTTGATTCCCTCTTTTATCACCTCCGATCAAAACAATTTACTCACATTGCAACTAAGTCGAGATTGATACCCTTAATAGCATGAACTCGGACTCTATCGCTGGCCCTGATGGGTTTACTACCCATTTCTTCCAACATTGCTGGTCCACTATTAAAACTGATTTGATTGATGCGGTTATTGATTTTTTTGAGGGAAACCCACTTCCTAGAGCCTTCTCTAGTACCTCCATCATTCTTATCCCTAAAAATTCAAACCCGGAATTCTGGGGTGATTTTAGACCTATCAGTCTTTGCACCTTTTTCAATAAATTAATTGCTAAACTAATCTCTAACCGAATTAGGCCCCTGCTTCCCAATATTATCTCTCCTAATCAATCCGGATTTATGAAAGGTAGAGCTATTTCGATAACATCCTCTTGCCCAAGAATTAATTCATGACATCAACGCCCCATCGAGGTGGAAACATTATCTTCAAACTTGATATATCTAAAGCTTTTGACAATCTATCTTGGGACTTTTATTTAAGATTCTCACTATTTGGGTTCTCAAGCTATTATTCATCTTATTAAAATTGTACGAATGCTTGGTTTTCCGTGATCATCAATAGTGAGTCGTTTTTCACATCTATCCATGGCTTGAGACAAGGAGACCCTCTTTCTCCTACTCTTTTATCATTCTTGACTACCTATCCGTGTTTGAATGATATTTTCTTTTATAAACCTAACTTGCTTTATAAAACTCATGGTGGTATTCCGCTCATCTTAGTTTTGTGGATGACTTTATCATCTTCGCAATGCTTCTATCCCACATATAAAACAATCTTGAACTTACTTAAGAATTTTGGAAGGGAAAGTGGATTATTTCTTAACAAGACAAAATGTTGCTTCATTCCTTCATCCAAAATTGCCATCAATAAGATTAACCATATTCAGAATCACTAATTTTAAGCAACATCGTTGCCTCTTAAATACCTTGGTGCTCCTCTTTTCAAAGGACATAAAAGGTCACATCATTTCGATGATATAATCCAAAAGATCTCTAATCGTATTTCTTCTTGGGAATATAACTTTCTCTCTTTGGCGTAGGCTTACCCCGATTAAGAGCACCCTAAATTCTTTACCTCTTTATCTCATTCAATCTATTGTGCCTACAATTCTATCATCACCAGGATTGAGAGGCTTATAAATAAATTTTTTTGGGGCTCCAACACTTCTACCAAAAAAATGCATTGGTCCAATTGGCAAAAATGCTGTGGCTCCTTCGAGGAAGGCAGTCTTGGCTGTAAGACTATTAAAGATACAATCACTGCATTTTCATACAAACTTTGGTGGAACTTTAGATCCAATAATAACCTTTGGGCTAACTTCATGAATGTTAAATATTGCCAAGGGAAGCACCCTATTACTTGTTCCTACAATTCTAGAGACTCCACTTTGAGAAGATTATGTAGTATTAAATGGAAGGTCGAGTCCCAAATTACTTGGGGCATCAATTGCAACTCTTATTTTTGGCAAGATAACTGGATTGGTATGGGTCCATCGACGAATTACTTTATTCTCATTCTACAAAACCATTAGAGTTAATTCATTACGCATAATAATAAGTGGAATATGCCTAAACTCCTTGATTACATCCCTCCTCTAATAGATAAGCTTAATTTCATTGATCTCCTCACCCAACAAGGATCATCCTCTTTAAACTCTCACGTAATGGTGATTTCAACTTAAAAACTGTTTGGATGCATAATAAAAGAACTTTTGAAGTTTCTAATGTCTATGACAAAATATGGCATAACAATATTCCTACTTCTTACTCCATTCTTGTTTGGCGTATTCTTAAGAACTTTATCCCGGTTGATTCCTTAATGTGGAAAAAAGGCTTCCACTTACCCTCTAAATGTTATTGTTGTTTTCACATCGAAGAGGTTAATCATCTTTTTGTTAATGGGGCCATATTCGTGAAGTCGTGGCTATGGTATGATGATCTTTTTAACAATGACCTTTTCAATGGTTCCTTATCCATATACCAACTCCTTGATATTTATTTTCAAAACAACCCTAAAGGTCACATTAAAATTACAATTGCTATTATTATTATTTGGTTTATATGGATGGCGAAGCAACACACAATGGTATAGCTATGAATCCTGAAAAATTATGGCTAGAATCAAATACAAAATTAGTGAGCTATTTAATGCCAACATAATAAAGCAGAAGCACTTCAAAGGTTGTATTATTGTGGCTTCCAAATTAGGTTTTCATCTACCTATTCAACTATATGTCATTTAAAAGGTCGTTTATTGGGTTAAACCCAAAAACAATCTAATTAAAATTAATACGGATGGCTCTGTACACCATAATGGTTATGGTTGTGGTGGTATTTTAGAAACTACCGGTAAAGCTCTTTATGCTTTTGCTTTTTCTACAAAGCTGTTATGTTCCATATCTTTGAACTAATGGGTATTGTGTACCCTAGAGATTTGCCTTCAACAAGGCTGGTTTAACATCTGGATTGAAGTGGATGCTCTGCTGATTATTGACCTCTTAACTTCTGAAATCGGTAATCGATTTGTTTTACGTGCTCAAGCATATCCGAACCCTCCTTTCTAAATTCAGTTATAAGATCTCCCATGTTTGGAGGGAAGGTAATGCATGCGCCGATTACCTAGCAAACTTAGGTGCTAGACTGAACAATAGAGCTATCTTTGATAACTTAACTCTACCTCATCATTTGAAAGGCCTAGTTAACCTCGATCGGACTGGGCTACCCTATTTGAGTATAAACCGCTTGTCTCTTGTTGGTTTTGCTTGGACCCTACGGTCCAACCCCCTTAATTCTGCATGTTCTTTGTTTGTTTACTGGCTGGTTCCTTTAATTGGGGATTGTGGTTGCCCACTGGTTATTATTGTTACTACCCCGCGTTGGATTATGGTTCCGACAACGTCGATTTCTCACGAATATCTCCCTCGGATAGGCTTATGGTGGGGAGATATGCATTATCCTATGTTATGGGTGGAATCTTGGCCGACTTGTTGGTTTTTTGCCTTGTTGGTTGGATGCTCGGATCAATCCCACCTTACTCCCCCTGGCTTTGGATTATTTGGTTGTGGTCTCTATTGATGCTGCTGATTGCTTGGTTGTTTTAATCTACCTTTTCTGCTATTGTTTTGTTCATCCTTTTTTTTTTCTGGATGAATGGCAACTTGGCGAATTAACTGGTTTTTGCTGTTTTGATGGTCTCTTTCCTGCAATGAGATTTTTGCCTTTTGCTGTCTTGTTCTTTGGATTGATTGTTGAGCATTTGGATTCTAATGTGGATCCTAATCAGATTCCTATTTTGTTGTTGGAGTCCATCCTACACAGGTTGTACTCATTATCGATAGCTGCGATATTACTTGCTTTTTCTATTCCCAAGTGGAATGGTTTCTTCTCTGCTACTATCTTTTTGTCTTGGGAATTTTTCCTGGAATACATTCTTTATGAGACACGATCATGTCTTGGTTTTGGCTGTCTTGGCTATCTGGCATCCTTTCTTATTGGTTATCTGTACTCTTGTATTTATTCTCATATGGAATTATTTGGCCTACCCCAGTTTTTCTAATCTGGAAGACCAACTTAATACTCTTTGGAATATAATCTCTATTATTAAAGGGTGGTATTATGAACTGTTGCTGTCTTTTCCTGTTTATGGTTTATTTCCCTGGCTTTTGCTGACATGCTTATTGGCTATTTCTTGGGTTTCTGGTTCTGCTGCCTTCCCTTACTACTGTTTCCTGCAAACTATTGAATTGTATCTAATATGGGGACTGCACCAACCTGAATGCATTATATTGATTGGGCACTTTTTCGACCTTACATCTACCCTATACTAACGGCCCGATTTATTTATTTACACCTTGTCGGGATGGTGTCTTTTAAAGAACCATTGACTTGCTTCCTTTATTTGAGCTAATTCTCTGTTGCTTTCAGGATGGTTTCTTTCTTGAACTATTGCATATGCATAAATATGATTTTGTTTAGGTTTGCGGGTAATAAAGCTCACATGATTATCAACAATTGGGTACTCTCCTCGTTTGTTGGCTATGATGGTGTGATGTTCTCACACCTTTTGGTTCTAGTAGCTCTTGTGATGTAACCCTTCTGCTGAAGTTTGGATGCTCATACTTGCATCTGCCCCAACATGGTGTGATTGAGCCTGAGCCTTCTCTACCACATTTCCTTATTATCATACTCTTATTATATTGTTTCCTTCTACCTTTTGGTTTGTATTACATTAACTGTTCTATTCTCTCTCTCACTATCACTTTGCAGGTGTTTCTTCCTTTTTATCTTGCAAGTTTGCTCCATATTACCAAGCACTATTACAACCATCAGAGCATTGGACTTATCTCTTCTTTAGCTTATTATGTTAATCATCTTGTATCTTTTGTTTGCATTATGGCTTTCTTTTGCTCTTGGATGTACTTAGTTGGGGATTTACTCCTTAGGCTGATTGTAGCTCTTTGAGCAGTAGTTTCGGAGTTTATCCCCTTTAAGGACCTTGTAACCTTTTTTTTTTGTGGCAATAAAATACCCCCGTATAATGGGGTTTCCCAAAAAAAAAAAAAAAAAAAAAAAAGAGATTTTTGGCCAGCCTTTTTTTGATTGAGGCATGAGAGAGGGTTTGCTTGGGTAGAGAGAAAATCTCAAATTTTATAGAATGGGATTTTACATCGAGAAATTGAGAGAATCTGATTATTGCTTAGAAATGGGAATAAACTTCATGATGTCATAATACATATTTATGGATGTAGGGAGCCTTAATTAATTTCATTATGTAATAACTGAAAAACCAGAATCGGAAGAAAAAAAAAGAAACCATCGTGACAATTAGCCGTGAGATGAAATAAATGGGAAGGGGAGGGGGCTCGATTTCGGTTTCCCGAAATCGAACCCCAAAGCGAGAGAGGAAACGAGAGAGGGAGAAGGAGAAAGGCGAGATGGGCGCGCTCGTGCCCTAGGCGTGTGAGGCGGCTTCCTTACTGCCAGCACCGAGCCGTCGTAGCCTTCCATGCCCCGACGACAGAGAGAGGGAGTAGACCGACCCATGCGTGCATGCATGACCTAGCTCGAACGGGAGAGGGATGGTTCGAGCGAGGGGGTCTTAGGGCAAAACCTAGAGGTAAGTGAATATATTTATTTATTTAAAAATAATAATTTTCTCTTTATCATTCCTATCTTAACTTAGGATTTATAGATTTCAGCAAGAAATTTAATTTGGGAATGTGTAGCATAAATCAAATTCAATTAATTAAGTATTAAATCTTTATGTAAAACATAACTAAAATATTAACTTAATATTTAGCTTAATAAACGTACATAAATATAACATACATTATAATTTATGATAATACAAAAATTAGTCTTTCTTTTGAGTTGAATAAAAAGAAAATGAATTAATTTAAATAATTAATTTAAGGTTAATGATTTTAAAAGAAAATTTATATTTATGAGAATTGAATTGATTATATATTATGATTCTTAAATTGAAATCATTAGAGAGAAAGATAGAAATTTTTAAATCAAATAAAATTAAGAAAATTAATCCATGAATAGAGAAAATGGAAGATATTGTGTATGTACATAATTTAATAATAAAATTAACTAAATATGATAATAATAATTATTATTACTTATAAATTTAATTTAATTTAGAAAATAAATAATGAAATTTTGAGGAATGTGAGCGTTAAAGAACAAAATATATACACTAATATCATAAAGAAGAAAATAAATAAAATTAATTAATTGCTTTCAAATATTGATAAAGTCAAGATTTTCATTTTATAGATACTCAAATTAAGGAAAAGAGTGTTAAAGGGAAGGAGATTCAAGAGTAAACTTCAAACTAAAATGAGTAATTATATTCTTATATTTATGATAAAAGCTTATTTATTTTCATATGATGAAATGCATTTGTACATGATTATGACTTTTTCCTGTACTGCAAATTGTGATTGATTTTTTCCTTTCTTCATATTGAATGAACAGCCTGAATGTTAGATCATATTATTATATCATTTCACCAAATTAATTGATTTACTGTTATGAATTAATATGTATAGTTGTATAAATTGTATGCTATGAATGTGTATGTTTGAAAGTGGAGTTCACCCTCTTATAGTACTAGCTGAGGACGCAATGTACCCGTACACGAAAAAGAAAATGGAAATGGTTACTTATTTATTTGATAAGTTATGGAAAATGTTTTCTTATGAAAAAGGTTTTAAACAATGACTCATGAGATGGGTGATAAATTAAAAGTAAATTTCTTAAAAAAAGTGTTCATTTGTACATACCTCATATACGTTTGATTGTTTGAGCAAATTTTTTTTTATGTACATGTTACAACAAAACCTGTCATGTATACTTTTCTGCCTTCTTGTTTTACTAAATGTTAAAAGCATAATTTTATCCACTGAATTTTATTCAATTGCAAAGATATTTATATATTTTTTCAGGTAACTTTCCTAACTATATTAAGAATAGAAGGGAGGATTATGTCTACCGTCATAGAGAAACTTTAAGAGATATGTATTATGTTAGTTTATGATTTGTATTGTGTTGTGTAGGACTTTTGTTGATGGATGTTTAATATGCGTAAATAAATTTGTTAAATGTGGTTTGGATTTGTAGTGACTCTTATATGACTTGGAGAAATATATTATGTAGTTTTGTTTCTATTGAAAATATTAAGTAAGATTTTATTTTATCCGTCCGACCGTCTGTTCTCGTCTTGGTATTCCAAGCTCCTGGGTTGGGTTGACACATTAAGTCAAGGAATTATTCAAATTTAAAACATGAGAACAACTTATATAATCAAGGAGATATTTAAGGTGAGGTTGGAGAAAATTAAGGAGTGATAATCAGGGGTGGAACCAAATTCTCATATGAGGGTGGGCAAATTTATTATTTAATAAAGTATTAAAAATTATTATTACCTCAACTTCCTACAGATTTAAGTGAAGCTTTTACTAAATATTCAAAAAAATCTTCTTAAAAAAATTAAGTATTACCTTCTAATAGGAATCAACATTGGCATGATAGAGGAAGAGAGGTGCGATCATGAAAGCATCATTATGTTTAGAGAGAGAGAGAGAGAGAAAGCGTGAGTAGTAGCAAAAATCAACATTGGCTTCAACAAGGAGTTGATAGAGTAGTCGGCTAGGTCAAGATTGAGGGAGAGAAAGGGAGTTGCGGGTTGCGAGTGTCGTTGTCAATTTCCTTGTCACAAGTGAAATTGAGATAAAGAACCAATAGAGAGAGTGACATGGTCACGAGTAAAGGATAGAGGGAGTGCAACTGTGGCCTGCAAGTGCTGAGTGTGGGAGTGCAATGCTATTAGGGCTGTCAAAATAGCTCATTGTTCACGAACAACTCGTGTTCGGCTCGTTCGTCAAACTAACAAGCCGAACACAAACAAAAAATTTCTATTCGAAAGCGGAACGAGCCAAAAATGAACAGTGGAACTGTTTGCTTGTATTCGGCTTAATAAGGCTCGATAAGGTGCACGGGCGGGCTGAGGGCCACGGCGCAATTCCTCAATTGCGTAACTGTGTTATTTCGATATTTATTTTAGAGTTTTAGCCTATTCGACTTCTCCGAGCGATTCGAATTCTGCTGTTTCTTAAGTCTTTCCTGATTTCAATGGCGAGCGATTCGAGCGTTCGTTCGTGCCCTAGTTCTTCTCTTCTGCCTCTGAGCCTCTCTACCTCTGAGTTCTCCAATCTCCACTTCTCCTTGTCTCTCAGCTTCGAGCATCAGAGCACGAGAAGTAGTGTAGTAAGCGCTCCATAGTCCACAATCCCTTCCTCTCGAGTCCCGCCTCTCGGATTTCTCTTGTTCTTGCGTCATTGCGTGGCGTTTGGCGTATCGAGCAAGTGGAGAGTCTTATACATGAATCTAATCCTCTATGGATTTGTGACTCTATCCCTCTCTCTCGTTTTTGTTTTTTTGAGTTGTCTGAAGCTTTTTGACTCTTCTCTGTGATTTTCTTTACTTTTAAGCACTCCCTCGGGTATGTCACGATCCTCAGATCTTTGTGGCCTTTCACCAATCTATGGTTATTGCGATTATGTGATTTTTTAGAAGCATGACTCTACGTTGTATGGCATATGGGTCTATGGGAGCCTTTGTTGTGATTCTTGTGAATCTAGAGGCTGTGATGTTGTTTGTTTCGTTAGTGTTTAGTTTCAATGTGTTGTGTATTTAGGTATTTGTGTTGTTCGTTCCTTGATCCTTCTGGCTTCTGGTTTCTTCAAAGTTCAGAGTAACTTAGGCTTTGGTATTCTTTGTTGTCGATTCTATGAACATGACTTTTGCTACCACCGTTGATTTTATTGTTTAACCATAAGTATCCATAAGAACTTGTTAAGTACCAATTTACTTAACAGGCTAAATAAAAGCATCAACCAGTAATGTTATAAGGATATTTTGTTCATTGAGAATTTGGAGTTTAGTGATGACATCTTTGACAAAACCATGTAATAAGGAAGCGACGAGTTTATTGCTAATGTCAGTCAAAGCAATAACAACAGCTAAGTAGGCAAGTAGCCAACAATTTCAAAAAAAAAAATAGCAATACAAGTATACTGTATACAATACCACCATTCACCAAAATATAGAACAACCCACTGGAAGCAAAGAGAATGCAAAAAAAATACTTAATAAATCTAATTAACCAATCCAGAAAAAATAATTCTAATCAAAGTAAAGAGGCTGCAAGCCTGCCAAAAAAGGAACTATTTTAGATCCACCGAGAAGTGAGAACAGGCTGAACAGCCAACCAAGTTACCAAAGTACCAAACCTGAAATTCTGAAAGAATCAATAAATGCAACCATCAATGGCTGGATAGAAATGAAACGAAACACAATAATAAGCCAAAATCCTGTGATGTCATAACATAGCAAATACTCAATCACATGATTCACATCTAACAACCAACAGGCTATCTATTATAAGAAGTTGTAGACTAGTAGTCTTGTAGATTTAAAATAGCAAAATATCAGTTGAATGAAAACAGCAAAATAACAAAACAACATAGAATGATAGAACTAGGTAGTGGTCTAGTGGGCTAGTGGCAGTGGACAGCAGTTGAATATTTGAATGAAAAGAAAAGAGTTTTTTATAGCTAATTGTATGCTCTGCAACTAGTAATGCTTGAAACATGCTTAATATCATCCTGAATCCCGAGCAAGAAAAAGGATCATATATTCATATGCTTTTACTTTGATATTTGATGATTATTTGTTGTTTCTACTTTTACCAAATTATTTTTGAAAAAAAGGTGATTTAAATAGCCATTAGCCAATTAACGAATTTTCTAATAATCTTCTTATTTCTATTATAATGAAGCTCACTCTATTATAAATGATATTCATCGTTGCAATTTTGATTATGCAAAACTTGGTTGTAATGTATTATGTATATTCTAAACTCTGTTATATCTATGAATGCATTATTTTATAACATATTTATCATTTAACACATAATGTTTGGAATTACTCATAGTTTACATACAACATATGTCTTCATTTGAGCATTCTCAGTTTGCATCAACTGGTGAGGTACCACCAGTTGATATGGAACATTTGGATAGTCATAATCAAGCATCTCAACAAATTGTTGAGAGTACTAGCACTATACCATTGGGGCAGAATAAAAAATCTAGAAAGAGAAAGTCTACTGTCTGGGAGTACTTTGTAGAGGTTAAAACTATGTCTAAGGGTGTTGAGATTCTTTGCATGTAATGTATGTCTTGTGGAGTTAAGTTCCAAAAATAAAAAACAGGCACAACTTCATAACTTCTCAGACATATCAAAGATTGTGATAAAATTAAATCAAAAGGTAAACAAGTTATTCATTTGTCAGATAAAAGATAGAAGCGACTGAATTTCTCCCCAATTGATATTGCTAGTGAATTTGATATTTCTATTTTTCATGATCCTAAAAATTATTATCAAAGGCAGGTCAGAGAAATTATTGCAATGATGACTATTATCCATGAATATCCTTTTACGATGGTAAGCACACTTGGTTTAATATCTTATTGAAATATTTGAATCCTAACTATGAAAGTGTGTCTAGAAACACCATAAATATGATTGCATGCGGATTTATGATGTTGAGAAAGAAAAACTTAAGACTTATCTTAGCAGTGTTCAGAGAGTTTTATTACATTTCCTAACATATATGAATTACATGAACTTGATTCTCAAATTACATATGTTGAGAAGGCTCTTTGGGAAATACATGCAATATATGCTTTTGAGAGTTCTTCTATTGCTGCAATGAATGAATCTATCAATGTGGAGTTTTCTTCTTCGAAGTCTGTTATAAATCCTCTTGACACATCTCAATTTGATTGTATGTTGGGTTTTAAAGATTTTTTTATGTCATTTGGTTCCATTCAGTCTGCTAAGTCTGACTTGCAGGTGTATCTTGAGGAAGAGTTATTTGTTTGCAATACTGAGAAATTTGATATTTTGGAATGGTGGAAAATGAACACATTGAAATATCCATGTTTGTCTAGAATGGCTCGTGATATTTTATCAATTCCAATAATAGCTTACGAATCCACATTTAGTCTTTGGTGGAAGGGTAGATGATTATAGAAGTTTTTATCTTCCAAGGCTTAATGCATTAGTTTGTGCATCTAATTAGATCATCATCCCAACTAAATGCTAAAACACCATTGGTAAGTGCTTCATTGCTTCAATATAGTACCATACAATTTAATATTGTTATTTCATTATATCTATTTTGCTTTTAATATTTTTTTTTTTTTTTTTCACAACAAGAAATGTTGGAGGAGGAAAATTTGGGTGTTCCATTGGGTGATTCATGAGCAAGAAGCCAGCAATGCTTTTTCTTTTTGCTATTATGCTACTAATCACTTGAGGATTTCATATACATTTAATTGCAAATACTTTTCATATTTTTATTTTATATATTTGGTTATACACTTATGTTGATAATGGTTGATGGATTGTTTGCTTACTTTGGCTTTGGGTTGATTTAAATTTATGAATTACTGTGTAATATTATTTTATTCTAATTATTTTTTTGGTAGAAGAATTATAGGAGTGAGGCTATGATGATTTAAAATGCTCAAATAGGTAAATGTTGCTTCGTTGCTTGTTGCCTTTGTTTTGGTTTGTCATTATTGCATATAACCCTATAGAGGATTGTATTTATGGTAAAATATGCAAATTTGAACAGATATTTTTTTATTGATCCTCTATGGTTTGGATGTATGCAATTTGTCAACCTTATGTGGGATTTTAAGATGATGATTGATGAGCATCGAATACTTTTATGTTCCAACATTTGTCTCTCTATATTTGGAATGACATGTTAAAATAAAACGTGCAACCATATAAAGTGTACGAGGTTATGTCATTGTCATATCACATATGTGTTGACAGTGTTGTAATTAAATCTGAGCCTATCTAGTTTCAAAACTCCTATATTTTCATTCAAATATTTAACTGTTGTCCACTGCCACTAGCCCACTGTCCACTACACACTGCCCATTGCCCACTGGACCACTGCCCAATTCTATCATTTTATATTATTTTGTTGTTTTCTTATTTTTATTCAACTGCTGTTTTGTTGTTTTAAATATGCAAGACTACAAGTCTACAACTTCTTATAATAGATAGCCTGTTGGCTGTTAGATGTGAATCATGTGATTGAGTATTTACTATGTTATGGCAACAGAGGATTTTGGCTTATTATTGTGTTTCGTTTCATTTCTGTCCAGCCATTGATGGTTGCTTGTTTATTCTTTCAGAGTTTCACGTTTGGTACTTTGGTAACTTGGTTGGCTGTTCAACCTATTCTCAGTTCTCACTTCTCGGTGGACTTAAAATGGTTCCTTTTTTTTTTGCTTGCAACCTCTTTGCTTTGATTAGAACTATTTTTTCTGGATTGGTTAATTAGACTTATTAAGTACTTCTTTTGCATCCTCTTTGCTTCTAGTGGGTTGTTCTACATTTTGGTTAATGGTGTTGTTGTATACAGTATATTTGTATTGTTGTTATTTTTTTCTGGAATTGTTGGCTACAGCCTCTTTGCTATGATCCTTTTTCTTGCTCGGGATTCAAGATGGTATTAAGTATGCTTCAAGCATTACTAGTTGCAGAGCTTACAATTAGTTACAAAAAACTCCTATCTTTTCATTCAAATATTCAACTACTGTCCACTGCCACTAGACCACTATCCACTACACACTGCCAATTGCCCACTGCTGGGCCCACTGCCCAGTTCTCTCATTCTATGTTGTTTTGTTGTTTAGCTATTTTCATTCAACTGCTGTTTTGCTATTTTAAATCTACAAGACTAAAGTCTACAACTTCTTATAATAGATAGCCTGTTGGCTGTTAGATGTGAATCATGTGATTGAGTATTTGTTATGCTATGACATCAGAGAATTTTGGCTTATTATTGTGTTTCGTTTCATTTCTATCCAACCATTGATGGTTGCTTGTTTATTCTTTCAGAGTTTCAGGTTTGGTACTTTGGTAACTTGGTTGGCTGTTCAGCCTGTTCTCGCTTCTTAATGGACCTAATTTTTGGCTGCCTCTTTGCTTTGATTAGAACTATTTTTTCTAGATTAGTTAATTAGAACTATTAACTATTAAGTGCCTTCTTTTGCATCCTCTTTACTTATAATGGGTTGTTCTATATTTTGGTAAATGGTGCTGTTGTATTATTGTTATGATATGACATCAGAGGATTTTAGCTTATTATTATGTTTGACTTTATATCTATCCAGCCATAAGCCATTGATGGTTGCATTTTTTGATTCTTTTAGAGTTTCAGGTTTGGTACTTTGATAACTTGGTTAGCTATTTAGCTATTCTCAGTTCTCACTTCTCGGTGGACTTAAAATGGTTCCTTTTTTTTTGCAGGCTTGCATCCTCTTTGCTTTGATTAGAACTATTTTTTCTGGATTGGTTAATTAGACTTATTATGTGCTTTTTTTGCATCCTTTTTGCTTCCAGTGGGTTGTTCTACATTTTGGTGAATAGTGTTGTTGTTGTACTTGTATTATTGTTATTTTTTTCTGGAATTATTGGCTACTTGCCTACTTGGCTGTTGTTGCTTTGACTGCAAAGCCTAAGTTACTTCAAACTTTGAACTTTGAAGGTTGCTTACTTGCTTTTGTTGTTTCTATCATTCTATTAGAATCATGGGATTGATTGGCTCATTGGTTGTTCAGCCTGTTATGGACTTCTGGGTGTACCTCATAACCTGTGCAACTACTTGTATTATAAATTGTTTTGATAGCCCTACCCATGGTGCCTTTTTCACATCCTCCTTACCTGTTTTGACAGCTCTACCATAAGCAACAAAAGCAACATCATCGCAGAGGTAAGTTACCTCTGCGATGTTGTTGCTTTTGTTGTTTATGGTGGCTAATTGGCTATGATGGCTATGATGATCATAAAATTCTTTTCTTTGGTTGGTAGCATCTTTTGTGATTGTAACCCTTCTTGGAAGTTGGATGCTCATTAATTTGTTGCCCCTTATGTTGATAATTAAAATAAATATTTTTTTACTCTGAGCGTGAGCCATCTATGCCTTCTCTTGTAGATCATACTCATATATTTTTTTCTCTTCATTAACTATTTTCTGAAGTATTTTTTTGCAGATCATTTTCTCTACTCCTTTCAAGTTTCAAGGTGTTGGTGTTGATCCCAATTCTCTTGACTTGATCTTTTCAAGCTCTCTTCATCACGCTTTTTTTTTGTTTTTACCTTTCTTTAGCTTTTTTTGTTTTCTATTTTTTTGTACTTAGATGGAGATTAAACTCTTTAATCTTCTTGTTGCTCCTAGAGCATTAGATCTTTGAGCCTTATCCCTTATAAGGACTTTATATTTCTTTCTCTAGTTTAATAAAATATTTTTTTTATACTTTTGTATTATTGTATTTGCATGTCTTTCATTAGAAAAATTTTATGTGGAATGTATATTATAAATTTCAAAAATTACTAAATATTAATAAAATTTGTATATTGTTTTGTGTTTTTTTTATTTGTATCTAAAATTTTGTGTTATAATAATTCAAAATTAAAAAAAAAAAGTTAGTTTTAGTACTTAATTTGATAAATTCGAGCCTATTTCGAGCTTCTTCACGGTGAAATCAGTGATTCGAGCAAACAAATAAACGAGCCTTATTCGAGCCGAACACAAACACATTCGAGCTTAAATGAACAATAACGATCCGAACACTAACATTCTCATAACAAGCTTAAATCGAACACGAGTCGAACACGAACACAAATAAATGTAAACGAGCCGAACACGAATAGAGCCTCAGCTCGTTCATGTTCGGCTCGTTTACACCCCTAAATGCTATGAGGTGTGGGCGTGTGACTGCGGGAATTGGGGAAGGTCAGGGGAAAAAAAATGTTAGAGTTTTGTTTCTTATTTATAGGCACATGTAGGCAAAATTATCAAATTAATAATTGTATATAAAAATAATAATTTTTCAGGGTGGGCAATTGCCCACCTTGAGTATAGTGTAGTTGTGCCCCGGGTGATAATTGTTTCCGTCATCCCCCTCCCTTTACATTGCCCGTCACAACATTTAACTTTTTATTATTGTTTTTGTAATAAAATATCAAGATGGAAAAAAAGCCTAATTTTGTTGTTTTGATTTCTTAATCATGGATCCTTCATTTCATGATGTTGCTTAACCTAGATAAAATTTTAAACTGGCACAAACTTGGTGAACCATTTGGATCCAAACAGTATAGATTAGGTTTATCCCGGCCAGTCCAATGTGGGAAGAGCCGCAGGGACCAAGCCATTTTGCTTATTTGTTTTCTACTTATTTATTTCTTTTGATAACTTTTTTATGTGCTTGAGTACTTTGTGTCTTAAACAAAGGTCCTTGACCTTTATGTCTGGTTGAGCTTTCGGATGGAGGAATCCTTTCCGGACCGTGAGTTGGCTTCTTCTCAGAAGGAAATCTGTAGCTTGTAAGTAATAGCGAAGTCAACTAAGTTCAGCTCCTAATTTTCATCAACTATTATTACATTTGGGCACAATCTTAATTGGATCTATAATTTTAGATTGATTGAAGATTTTTTGGAGAGATCAGGATGGTACATGCGGAGAAAAGCCAATAATAGGAGCACAATGCATCTGCTAAAGAGGTATTACTCTACAACAGTATAAGATCTTCATCTGTTATTTGGTTGGACTATTTGAATTTTAAATTATGTTCGACTCTTTCAGTAGAATGAGGATCACTTTTCATTTATTTATTTATTTGTTTTTTCTTAGCAAAAAACACCAAAATCTGTTGACATTTTTAATTAACATAGCCAAAATAAAATAAACTCTCTTATGCAGCTTTTCTCCCTTCTTTTATCAAACTAATATGATGCCTGAGTATCCAAAGTTAATCTACCTCAACCTTAGTTAAAACCTTTGGAAGGTGTTTTTTTTCCCTCTCCACATGCTGTGCTTCTCGAAGACAGAGCAATAAAACCACAGTTAGTGTAGCTGCGTGCATGGAGTCCACATTAAATATATATATATAGTATGTATATATATATATATAAGCAACAAGAACAAACTGAATTAAGAACAGAATGAACTTTTATTAAGAATTTACAGTATCTTAGAGACGTAGACTTCAAGCTATTTAAGAAAGAGAAGGAAAAACTTAAAACTCTTCATGATGCATAGTATTTATATTCTGAATAACAAATTCTGTCAGAAATTGAGCATTTTATGGATGACGAGCAGGCCCGAGTAATTTATATTCATGTGAAGCCCAGTTGAAGTAGGCATATGAAACTGCAATCTTCTCTGCAGTCATTGAATTGTTGAAGCAACTTTGACTTACCGGCAGGAGAAACTCGAGTTCATCTTAAGTCTTGTTCAATCGATCTTAGTTGTATGGATAATTATCAAAGCCACAGAAAACACTGAAGTTAGTAAAAGCTTATTTCGCTTGTGCTCATTTATTGTCTAAGTGTTTTTTTTTTTCCTTACAAATCTTGCATATTGATGTTGCACTATAAATTTTGATTCTACGTTACCTTTTCCAGCCTCTATAGCTTTTGAATCATCGTATAAAATTTATCCACAACTACATTATATCTGCTTGTACAGTGAAAATAACATAGAAAACATAAAAAAATTAAAAAATGTTTATCCAGGCACCATTTTGACACAAGGAAGAAGTGAAAGAGAGAATGAAAAAGGCATGCGAATGAAAGAAATGAATTGAAATTAGTTTTTACCCATTTATGATTGGGAAAGTAATTTCTTTTTTTTTGTTTGGTTTCAATAATCAATATATTGAAGTATGAACACAGGCTAATGTTATTTACGCTCCAGTTTTTACTGCTGATTTTCACAATGTATAGAGACAAGCCATCCATGTGCATATAGAATGTCTCGATGAAAAAGACAACCAGTGAAAATAACTATTTGTGATGGTGGATGACTGCAATGACCAAGGTGTCATGAGGTTGAGATTGAAGAAAATTTTAAATCGATGTCATTTAAAATCTATTTAATACAATGACATTATTAAAAACCAATTTAATTTTTGACATTATTGACAGTCGAATTGTCGATTATATGTTGATGTGGTGTATAGTCGGCGGTCTAACCATCAATAATATGCTACATCGGCATATTGTTGATGGTTCCACCATCTACAATAACTATTTTTTTTTAAAAAAAAATAAATAGTTGCGCCTCAACCGGTGATGACCAAGCCCAACGGATGACTAGTCGTTGGATAGCATTATGGGGGCTAGCTTAGCTATTTCAACCTCCCAAATGGGAAGAGTGAGCGCCTATTCTCTCTAAGCTCATTTTTGTCAAATTGTTCTCGTATTCCTCCAACCTCAAAGCTCATTTCTCTCAAAATTCTTTCATATTCCTTAAACATAGTAAATTTCTCATTGTTATATTAATATTTGGCGTCAATATGTCAGGATCTTTTGAAGACTTCGACATTATAGGCTAGGAAACATTTTTTTTTTGCATTTTTTTATAGAGTTTTGTGGAGTTTATTTTTTGCAAAAAATGAAGCCCGATTTTATTTATTATGATTTAACTGAATGAAGTATTTTAATTCTTAGTGATTAGATTATGCTATGTAGGAAATCTTGTTGAGTTTGATTAATGTTGTGTTTTAAGTGGTAGGAGAATATTATTGTTATTTTTATAATATTGTTATTAATATTCTTGTATTTATAGAACTATCATTTATTATAAAGTTTTTTATTGTTATTATTAGTATTATAATAGATATTATTATTATTATTGTTATTAAGTTTTTTGTATGACAATTAATTTATTATTATTATCTTTATTAGTATTATTATTATTATTATTATTATTATTATTTATAATAATAATAATAATTATTATTATTATTATTATTAGAGGGAATTATATACATACTACATGAAATTATTAATATTGTATATCTAACACCTAGACTCTAATACTTATTTTTCTACCACCTTATTCCTTAATTCCTCAAATCTATTACTCAATTAAACCTATGTCTTGCTTGCTCTGTGCTTGTAGGCAATCCTGCTTCAGCTCCTCTTTATCACATTTGTGCTTCCACCTTGTCCATTGCTCTTCTTCCTCTCATTCATTATGTCGTAGGAGCACTTTGTCCCTCTTGCTCGCTCTTCTATTTTTGGCTTGATGTTTTTGTTTTAAAATGAGTTTGTGCTTTCTACTCCACCTAGGTGTTCGCTTGATTGTCAACAAATTAGACTTTCTTAAGAATTTGTGTGCAGGTGTTACAAAAACATACAAATATAAGAGCACTATTTATCATGTGGCTCATTTAGTTACGTGAAGCTTAAAATTATGTTTTGAAAGATGGTGAAATTTGTCAGTTCGTTCTAAATCAATCTTGGCCTTAAACACAACTACCGAAACCCAATTGGCCTCAAATGAGTTAATTGCCCCACATAGCCTAGTTTAACCTATTTAGCTCATTTTGGTCACCATGATCTAAATATCAATCAAATCCAAATTGATTGGAATCAATAAACCATATGACATCCAAAACATCAATTGAACTTAAATCACAGTCAATTGAGATCTACTTTAACTATGGCTCGACGGACCTAACTTAACATATTTAGGCTTAAAGAGGCTAAATTCAAAATTAACCCAAATCATTTGAAATTGACCTTGCCTAAACTATCTCAAACATCATTTGAATTTGGTTGAAGCTTAATTTGGATTCAATTTGACTAATTAGCTCACCTAGCCTAAGTTAGTCCAATTGAATTTTATATGGCTAAAATCAAATTCATGTTTATCTAAACTACATTGAGCCGACTTAATGCCTTAAAATCACCCCAAGTGCATGATTGAGCAGTTCCCATGATCAATTACAACCCAATTTGGCCATTTGATTCAATTAACCCAAATAGGCTTAACTGAATAATATTGAGTCAAATATCAAATTAAACCAAATTTAACTAAAGCAATACTTTAAATTTATCCCAAATTGATTATTAGACTAGCTCAATAATCAGTTGGACCTAATTTGGTTAATTTGATAAATTGATCTAACCTAGCTTAAATTGACTCAAAATTTATTTCTATCCAAATCAAACCAAATCAACACATGCAATTAATCTGAAATTGGTTAATGAACACAATACAATAATCAATTGCACTCAATTTGGCCCAAATTGATCAATTGACTCACTTAACCCAAATGAACCCACATGAGTCATGATTGAACCAAATTGAATTAAATCAATCACTCCAACATGTTTCAATTTGATAAGTGAACATGATCTAATAGCCTATTGAGTTTAATTTGTTCAATTAATCAACTTTTACAATTGAACCCAAATTGAGTTGAATTCAACTAAACTAAGTTCTAACTCAATCAAACGTGACATAACTTATTCTTAGACCCGTACACACCTACCTAAGTGGATCCAACCCAAAGTGAACTAGGTTCAACTCAAATCAAGTGAACCAAGCCTCTCATAGAAAATAAAATCCTAAAATGGACTCCAATCCGCAAGGTAACACTCTTAGTATGCTTTGAGCTCACCTTAGTTGAACTCACTTGACCCAATGCTAGCTTGCTTAGCCATTGACCAAGGTGAAGTCACCTTTACTTTGGACAGCTCTTTGTTCAACCATTATGGGTTGTCCCCTTCACAAACCTACTTAAGACTAGGCCAATTTGAAGAGATCAGCTCAGGCATTTTTTTAGCTCTTGTCATTTCCACCATGCTTAACCCAAAGTTGTGGTTCACAGGAGAGCTGGACAACAATTCAAACTCCCATTTCACACACAGAACTCCATACCACTATAGAGCTAGTCTCCCAAAATCCCAGCTCTCCCACACCCCAGTGACCAAGCTCATCCTCGCCTTATGCAAACTCCACCTTATACCAAACCTTAACTAATAAAGTCAACTCACCTCACACCTTCACCACATCATGAACTCAAATGAATGAGAACCACCATTCACAGAAGTGTAATCTAGATCAAACCCAAAGTGTACCAAGGGTCCGGAGACCATTCAGAGGCAAGACTTTAATAGTGGGCTTTATCTCTTCAAGACAAGCTATCTCCCATTGGAACCATTAAGCATTTCTAGTGAGTAACCTTCTTAAACCATAGATAAGATTAGTTGTGGGTTTGTGAAATGTTTGTGTGATTGTTAGATGAAGTTGTATGGATCTCTTGCATTTCATTTTATAATCCAATTTGAGTTGTTATGAGCTGAAATCATGCCTTGTTGCAATTGGCAGGTGGATGGTCTCCACCTCTCAAGCTTCAAGAAAATCATAGTCATACATTTCATGTAATTGAAACGAATGATCATGATTAATCATACTTAGAATTTATGATTTCAATCATTTATAGCTGTAGGATTAATCAGAGTTGTTTAATCTTTGATCGAATGGTTTATGATGAAACCTTAACCTTCTAGTTAGTTGCCATGCTTGCCATGAGGTGGTTTAAATAATCTCTACCATGTAAAACATGGCTAAGTTAGTCGCTGAATGTGTATTTGTATAAAATGGGTTTAAAATAGTTTTAAATGATTAAATTTTTTGAAAAATCATAAGTAATTTTAGAAAATTCCAAAAAATGTAAATAAATACTCTAGAATTAGTGAACAGAGGAGAATCTAATAAAATAAAAGTCATGATTTTTTTTGTTTTAGATAGAGTATTTAGGGTTTATTTAAAATGGATATTTTTGTATTTTTGTATTTAATCTTATTCGGATCATGATTAATCATACTTAGAATTTATGATTTCAATCATTTATAGCTGTAGGATTAATCAGAGTTGTTTAATCTTTGATCGAATGGTTTATGATGAAACCTCTTCTGCAACCTTCTAGTTAGTTGCCATGCTTGCCATGCAGGGTGGTTTAAATAACCAATCTCGTGGCTCCATGCGTAAAACATGGCTAAGTTAGTCACTGAATGTGTATTTGTATAAAATGGGTTTAAAATAGATTTAAATGATTAAATTTTTTGAAAAATCATAAGTAATTTTAGAAAAATCCAAAAAATGTAAATAAATACTCTAGAATTAGTGAACAGAGGAGAATCTAATAAAATAAAAGTCATGATTTTTTTTGTTTTAGATAGAGTATTTAGGGTTTATTTAAAATGGATATTTTTGTATTTAATCTTATTCAGCTCATTTAAATAACTTGAAATTTTTAGGGAACATTTCTTGTAATGTTCACTTCTCCCATAATTATTTTATGTCATATGGGTGAGTGGATTAAGAAATTTAATTTTTATATGCTTAATGGCTTTAATTAACCAGATTATTAAATGTGGAAATTATGAAAATGTCAAATAGGTGTTTGGGTTTTTAAACACTCTTGCTTAACATCATGAAACCTAGGAAAAATAGTTAGGACCTCTGGTCTTAGTCAAATCTCAAAATCCACACTAATCAATTATCTATTTGGAGGCTTAGGACTTATAAAATTTATAAGTAATTGTCTAGATCTCCAAAAATTATGATAAATCCCTTATTATGCTCATCTAATAGAGAGGTTTTCAATATAATCGAAAGCCTCAATTAGTTTTGGGGTATTTTAAGTGTAATTTATGACTTATGATTCTCGTCATTTATTTAATTAGCCATAAATTATAAGTCCAAATGCATTAGAATTTTTAAGATGTGTTTTATATGTTTATGCATGTTATGTATTTTTTCTTCTATAATTTTTAAGCTTATATTTCATGTCTAATTAAATTTTGAGTCTCTTTGAGATTAATTCTACTAAATAATTATTAAATTCTAATTAAAAAAAATTACTTGTTCACTTTTAAATCACTTAATGAATAGAGGGGGATCGTGAGATAGTCTTAAAGTGTCTAACCTCCTCAAATAGTCCTAAATCACTATAATTCAAATGTCTTAGGTAAAAAGCTTATGTTTAAGTGGTGTTATAATTGTGGGATTAGCCTTGAAATTAAGGTTTTAAGTATATAGCTTTATGATAATCGGTCATTTTCTTTGTTAATTTACATATGTGTGTTTGATCAACATTCATTTGCATTTATGTTAAAATTGTAAATATTAAGCTTATATCATGCTAATATTGTTGATGCTATTATCACTAGTACATTCAAAAAAAATACTATTTTCTTTATACACAATATATATATATATATATATAGTTTAAATTGATAAGTAAAGATAACTAAAATATATTTATCATGTGTAGCATCCTTAAGGTATATTGTCTGAAAAACTCGAGATCATAGGACTACTAATCCGAAGGAGATTAGATTTCACATTTATGGTATAACAATGACACATACTTATGGACAATGCAAAGAAAAGTACATATGTTAATTAAATTAGCTTTAAAATTAAAACTATTAGATGGTCATAAATTAACATATTCATTTGCATGTATATATATATATATATATATATATATAAAGAGAGAGAGAGAGAGATACACATACATATATTATTATTACTACATATACATATTTTGATTTAATAACAACGCTTACCTGTAAAACATTAAAGTGTATCATGTGTATGTGTAAATGATTAACTTTTTGATGCAAAATACATGCATCTCCACATACATACAACACATATATATATATATATATATATATATATATATATATATATATATATATATATATATATATATACATACATATATACATATATATATATATCATGATGAAATATTATCTACTAAATCATAAATTATTTGCTCAAATGATTTCTAATAAAATAAAGTATTATTTTTAAATACAAAATAAAATGATATTTGAAAAGAAAATATTAAAAGTGATAAAGAAAATTGGATAAGTGTCACGATGAGAATCATAACTTATGCTTTTAATCTTAAGATGTCTTTCATATAATTATAATATCATTTAAATTTGATTCAAACTTCAGGTTTAATTAAAACTTAACACCTTAACTCTTCATTAAGATGACTAAAAGCGATAAAATTCATCTCTTTAGATTTCATTAGGAGTATGGCTTTGAAAAGAACGGATTCCATCTCAAGTGGAATCCACAACTTTTAATACTCTTTAAAACGCTAAGTCTAACTTGAATCAAAAATATTACACAATAAAATATATATTTAAATTATCAATCACTTGAATTTAAATCACTCTTGTTTTAATAAATTAAACTCCTCACTTAAATTATAACTCAAATACTTAAAGTTTAGTTTTGTCTCAACACACTAGCCTTTGAGTCACTGGCTTTAGATTTAAATTAGGTCGGTTGTTTATCTGTGTTGTGGATTAAATCTCTGTTTTGTACTACAATGTTTTAGACTGGATGTTAGTGCGATATTAGATTAATGATATTTTTTATAGGAGATTGTGCTCACTAAAAAAGGGATGCCATAAGAAATTTAAAACTAATAAAGTTTGTTTATCTGTGTTGTGGTTTGGACATCTGCATGTGTCAAGCTTCACTATATGAAATATACATGTTTGAGTATGTGTGGGCTAGCTAACTTTGTTTTGTAGGTGTAGTTAGGATTTTATTTTATTTTTATTTTTTTAGTGATAATTTGTATTAAAACTAGGTTAGCATCTTAAGGTTTAGGATGAGTAGTGGCTAAAAGGCATAGACTTGAGAGGCCTTGTGAAGCCTTGAGTGCCCACACATTGGAGAAAACAAAGACCCCCTTGCCTTTATCTTTATACACTTATTTCTAGGTCGAGCTGTATAAGGGTAGACTCGATTATCCATTTTTTTCTTTATTCTGAGGTGTATAGTAGAATTCAGCCCCACCAACCTTTTATTATTTTAATTTACATTGATTGCACACTATAAATTGCATACTTTTTATAGGTTTTTTAAGTGTGATGTATTGTTGTATGTTTGGCTTGGATTTCAATATACTCCTTATGAATTAAATTTTCTACTCCAACCTAACTAATTAACTTGAATTATAAATAAATGCAATTTATAACCTCACACTAAAGCCCTAGGCTTAAAACAATAAAAATTAATTAGAAGTCATACGTATAACCATCAATCATATTGTTTTCCATCCTTGAAATAATGATTTTCACTCATTGCATGATAAAAGGGAGAGTTTGACCATTGTGTGTAGCCACCCTTGAGTGAAAAATACCTCTCTTGCTAGTTTAGCCAATAACTTCATCACGCTCACAAGCCTTATCAATAAAATTTTGTATAAAAATGTTTAAGAAATAAAAAATTATTGTATTAATTATGAGCATTTTCATGCCAAATATGATCTTAGAATTTCAAGGAGTGTGTTTAAGATTTTAGATTTATTTCTTAATAATAATAGCCTAATTATCTTGCATTACATAAGATTGTCCACATAAATTTGAAGCATATGAGGTGTTAGTTGATAGACAATCCATGTGATTGTAAGTCCAAAATAGTTGGGATATGTTCTCTCTGCTTAGTGGAATTGAACAAATATAAACTAATTATCTCTTGTTAAATTAGGTTGAGCTTCTAGCTTGTTCTAAAGCACTTTTAATTGTAGGTTATGAGATTACATATTTCTCCTTTGCAATAGGCATAAGTTATAACCTCTTAAGCCTTCCCACAGTCTTGTGCTATTGGGACATAAGGCCTAGCATTCTAATGAAATATCACCTCAAAATCTAGTATAAATTTTAATTTTAAAAAATGTATAGCCTAACTATAAGATAAATTGAAGTGTTTGCTGAGGCTCTCAGTGTCTGAGCACTTCCTACTTATCCTCCTTTGAAATCCATTAAGAACTTCTCAGAACTATTCCTATTTGAGCCCTCCCATTTGATTTTCAAATTAAATAATTTTGACTTAAGTTTTGAATTTTGTAGAGACATTAACTAATTATTTTAATCAAGAGTTTTCTTAAGTGATCACATATTTTGAGATATAATTAATTGCAAGGGCTTGCCTCTACTTATAATCTTGGTTAAAATAAACTCTGTCCAATTTCATCCATATAAGGCAAAGAAAGTTTTTTTGATACACGTCGATGCCTATCAGTCTGAGGAGTCCTTATTAAGTGATTGAATTTATCATAATGTGATATCTCTACCTCTTCGGGTAGTATATTATTCATTGATGTTATATTTGATCACCTAATTAAGTACCCATAAGATATGCATTGTGTCCTATTATATTTTTGAACATCACAATAATATTTAAATATTTTTTTATTTTTAATTTAAAATTATCATTTTTACTCATTCTATCAAAATCAAAAGGTTAAAAATTAAATTAATACTAGGATGGATTGGTTTAAAAATGAGTTTGGTTTTTTTTTTCTTTAATGGTTAAATAGATGCAATTTGTAATTTGAATCAAATTAGCTAATGGACTAATTAATAGTTGAATTGGTTGGATTGTATTTGATTTTTAAAATTAGGATCATATATATAAACACACATATGATATATGTATACATATATATATATATATATATATATATATATATATATATATATATATATATATATATATATATATATATATATATATATATATATATATATATATATATATAGGGTGCTCTACATAATATTGAAATGAAGTTTATCCAACTCAAGTAATATGGGATAAGCATTTTCTTCTCTCCCATAAATATCAATGAACCACCTTGTATGTAGCCTTGTCATTCTCTAATGTAATGATAGCTCTAAAGCATGATTTATTTTTGGATGATTTACATACATACCACAAAAATCTTGTGCATTTACATATCTAACATTTTTCAATAATTAGAAATGTGCATTTCACTTTTAAAAAATGAGTGATGATGGTATTTTTGATGTGATATTGAATATTTGGGTGTTATATATGTAAAAAATGAAGTTTAGATGTTAGATATGTAAATACATAAGAATTACATGGTATGCATGTACGTCCCCTTTTATTTTTTCAGCAAGCTCAGGACTTAGTAAATATTTATCAAGATTTTTTAAATAATCCAATTCTTCCTCTTCTTCAATAGGAAGGTAGGAAGCCTCATATAAGTTAAGCATTTCTTTGATGTCATTTGATGATTAGGATTGAAGTTTTCTCTCAGTTTTTAGGCAACTAATTAGAGCAATAACTCTACTAATAGATCAAAGAAAAATTTATCCCTATTAGTTATTAAGATAACACAAAATTGATATAATTTTTGAAATTAAGTAAATAAAACTATTTTACTCATTAGTATTCATGTCTTTTCTTAAGGGTATATAGGCATATATCAAATTCATGAATATCAAAAAAAAAAAAAAGAAAGAATGATCATTATCAATGTTGGCTTTCTAGATAAGATCACAATGAGACATGGTGCATTTAATTAGTTAACTTATTATTATATTTATGCTAAACTTAATAGGATAGGATCCAAATATAAATATTTTCTTACTTGAAAATAGGGCTTAGGGCTTAAGATCTATTATGGATAATGTAAGTGATCATTTAAAAATAAGGGAGAACAAAATCAATTATAAATAAAATTTTACACTTGAAGAAAATAAATGTTTAGTTTAAATAATGTCATATGTTGGATTCAAATCTATGAATTTAATTACATCCTAGCAATTAGGAAGCATACTACTTGAACTAGAAATCTTTTATTTGATTTACATTGTACTAAATAACTCTTAAATAAAACTTTTATATGAATGTCCATGCTAATGCACTTAAGTATTGAAGCATTATCAATACTATGCTCCTTAGAAACTTAAAGAGCAAGGTTCATAGAACAACGGGCTTGTTATTTTCTTTGAATTTGTTCATATTCTCTATTGATGAACTTATGGAATTCAACAAATTTTTGATCTCAACATCAAAATCTTAACTAAGTCCTACTAGCAAGGCATCCACAAGTTCAAGTTGTTTAATGTCATGTTGTTGGTGAATCGGGTTCATTTCCTCCAATTTACCTCTCGATACATACATTTTTTCCTATTTAGATGTAATAGTTGTTCATCAACTTGTGTGTTGTTATACTCTTTTTTGCAAATAAGTATTATTATTACTATAGCATTACATATATAGTTCAATAATATGCCATTGTATAGTACTTATGTACTTGACAAAAAAAATTGGCATATCCAACTTTAAAAGATGTTATCTTTCTATTTTAAGGGAATAATTTTCAATTTACTATAAAATTGGCTCAACTAAAATATAAAGTATTTTGTCCCTAATTTTGCCATCATCCATCCCATATCCATCTCCATGTTGGTAAAAAAATTGTCCTGTTCTTGGTATAGTTGTTAAAGCATCTGTATAAGACTCTATAGTTGTTGAGAATGCATTGAGTTCTCCATTCAACTTTTTCCAAAAATTTCTTATTAAGCATCTTACATAGTCTCGAGCAACTGGTTCTGAAATATTTTTCTCTTTCATATAGCATTGAATTGATTTTGCATTATCTCCTCTTTGGACCTCTTCCTATAATAAACACACAAGTAACAATCCATCATGAACATAGAATTTTTATATAAGGAAAATGAAAATATCATTGTTGTATATAAATTAACTGTTCATATTTACCGAGTTGTGCCCATCATAGAATTAGAGTAAAATAATAGATGAATATCGAACCATGGGTGGATAGAAGTTCCAACTATCACAAGCTTCAACAGTCAAGTCATCACTTAAACAATATATTGTGATTAGTTGAAGACCTCCTGTTAACGTGACCCAACCATTCTCCAAGTAATCATTCAATTTTGGAGTGTATCCATTATAATACCATTCTGCTTCATTTAAGTATCATTTGTATACATCGGTACACTAGAGTACAATAATACAATATTTTAGTTATAAGGAAAATGAAAATATCATTGTTGTATATAAATTAATTTATTTAAAATCTTGCCCAAATCATTTGTATTAAAATGATAGATATAGAATGGGTGGATAGAAGTTCCAACTATCACAAGCTTCAAGTCAAGTCATCACTTAAGCAATATATTGTTGAAGACCTCCTGTTAACGTGACCCAACCATTCTCCAAGTAATCATTCAATTTTGGAGTGTATCCATTATAATACCATTCTGCTTCATTTAGGTATCATTTGTATACATCGGTCCACTAGAGTACAATCATACAATATTTTAGTTTTAAATATTATTTAAAAATTGTTTATCATAGCAAGTTTTAATTTTTTTTAATTTAATCTCAACAAAAATTTGTATAAAAAAAAGAATTCTAAGAAGAAGCTTGACTTTATTATAAAGCTTAAAAGATGTGTAGTAATTGAAAAAAAAAAACAAAAAGTTGTATTACCGCTCTTTTTAAGAATGGAAGATATCCAACCCTCTCTCAATTGAAAATGATGAGGCAATATCATCAATTGTGCTGAAAAGTGCAATAATCTTCATGGCATTTGGAAGTCGTTGAGCTCCAGCTATTTTCCATCTTGTAATTCCAAGTTAACTTTACAAATAGAGACGCATCAATGTTCTTGAAATAATTTTTGAGAAGAATTGCCTCTATATAAGGGGTTGGTTGGGATCATTTTTATTTTTTTATTTTTTATCTTTTATTTTTGTTTTGTTTTGTTTAAAAATAAAATATGTTTAATTATAATTGTTATTTTTAAAAATGATCAAATCAGCTAAAAACGATCCATTATAATGCCACTCTGCTTCAGTTAAGTATCCTTTGCATAGATCAGTCCATTAGAGTACAATCATTCAATATTTTGGTTTAAAATATTATTTAAAAATTGTTATTTATTTTTGAAAATAAAAAATAAAAAAATACATTGAAATAAAAGAAAAAGAAAACAACTAAAACATACTACCTGGATAATTCTCTTGTCTTTCAGCAGCAATGAACCATCTATTATGTATATTTCCAGTGGCAACTCTAAGGCGTGATCTATTTTCTCAATGAGCTCTGGACTAGTAAGGATCTATCAGAGTTTGTTAAATACTATAGCAAACTTTCTCATCAAATCTTTCTCTCCTTAGCAATGAAGCTTCATATAGGCTAAGCATTTCTTTGATATTATGTTCGTGATTGGGCTTTGGGATTTTACTCTTTTGAAACAACTAATTAAAGCATCAACTCTGCCAATGATCAAAGAAAATTTTAAATAATTTTTAAAAGAAGCTTATTATTTATTATTAAAAT
This sequence comes from Cymbidium sinense, assembly GCA_021442155.1. NCBI lineage: Eukaryota > Viridiplantae > Streptophyta > Magnoliopsida > Asparagales > Orchidaceae > Cymbidium > Cymbidium sinense. The sequence goes on along the minus strand of CM038217.1, from coordinate 163,769,150 downwards.
TTAGCAAAAGAACACATATAAAACAAATTATTGAAGCAAAAAGAAAATGGCATAAGCGTTTTCCAAATAAATAAATTTCTTGTTTTCTAATTCTTATTTTTATTTTTTTTAATGATAATACATAGATTTTTATAACATATTAAATAATATTCAATTTATTTAATTAGTAAATAAAATATATGCTTTGATTACTATTTTTTATTATTATAAAAAATATAAAGAATAATATTAAATTTAAATAGTAAATTAAAAATAAATTAAAATTATATGATATTTTTTTGAGTCCACCAACGATTACTTAAAAATTCTTGTTTTACTAAGTAATATTATAAATATATTAATTAGTTATATACATTTTATTTAATAAATTGTTATTTGATATGCAAATTATATAATTTTTCTTATTAGTTATGTAATAAAAGTGTTATAAATATGACATCTGAAATTTTAACTTATTATATATGTAATTATAAAATAATAAAATGTTTAATATTTGTTGATGAAATTTTAAAGTTGAAATTTTATTCTTAAAAATGAAACATTTTAAATTAATTAGAAATATGTAAAACTTTCTATCATGGAGGAAAAACCATTTTTTATTATTAATAATATTTTTTTGTAAAAAATATATTTTTTTGATGATGTATTTGTCATATTTTTTTATTACATACATACTGTGTAAAATTATATAATTTACAAGTCAAATATTAATTAAGTTAAAATTGATTTTACAATTAATATTAATTAATCTTATTTTTAAATAAAATATTTTTTAATATATTTATAATTTTATTATTAATATAGAATTTTTAAGTAATTAATTTATTACCAAAATCATGTTGTTATTTTAAATTATCAATTTGATATTATTTTAATTCACTATTTAAATTTAATATTATTAAAGTGAACAGTTTTTTTTTCTTAAAATGTTGATACCATATGTATTTTTTGCACCCTTCCAAATATTTTTTATAAGTACTTCGTTTACTAAATTTTAATATAATATGCTCCTTTTAAAATTATCCAATTTTGACATCTAAGATGACCCAAAATTAATATAATTTTTTAAATTAAGTAAGAAAAAATATTTTATTCTTTGTCATTTATGTCTTTCTCTAAAAGCATATAAGTTTCAAATTTTTGAATATTAATTATTAGGTCAGCAAATATAAATTACAGCAGAAATGAAAGATCATTAGTGACGCATTTAATAACGTAGTTATCTTAATAATGTTTCTTTGTTAACCTACTAATTTTATTCATGTTAAACGTAATAGTATAGGAACCAAACATAAATATTTTCTTATGTGAAAATAGGTCATAAGGTCTATTTTAGATAAGCACATATGAAATCAATTAAATATAAGAGAGAATAAAACAAGTTAGTATTTACCTTAGTAATGAAGCATTTTCAATACCATGTTCTCTTAGAAGCCTAAAGAGCAAGGAAGAGCCATGAAGGTTATTGTTCTCTATTAAATTGTTTATATTCTCCACTGATGAACTAATGAAACTCAATAGGTCTTTGATTTCCGAATCAAAATGATAGCCCACTCCTAATTGGCACAAGCTATCCACAAGTTCAAGTTGTTCGAGAAGGCCATGTTGTTGGTCAATCAGATGCTTTACTTCCTCCTTCAATTTATCCCTCTGAGTACTATACTATGTCTATAAATAAATATAACTATTACAACAACATTACATATATAGATTCAAATATTTCATTAAATCTTAAGAACTTATAGTATAAAATATAGGTTGCATATGTATGCTTGTAAGGGTGTTATATCAAGTGATATTTAACTTTAAATTAAAATTTTTGATTTTAATCATATTTTATTAGTACAAAATTGATCAAAGCCCAAATTATCATCAAAGTCCATATATCTATATCAGAACCTACATAAGTAAAAAAAATTATGATGGAATAACTTATCATAATAATGCATGATAAATTCTTTTATTTGGATAGAAAATATTAAAATTGATGAAAACTTATATATACATAATTACACAATCAATTTAAATGATAAGTCATCACCATAAAATCTATTGGCAATGATTTTATGTAGTTATAAGTCCACCAATTTGGGCGATAATTTGTTGTCCGAGGAGGAGGAGTTGAAGATGTCACGTTAGCTGTTGAGCGGCACTGCTTTGGCCGAATATTTGAAATTATTCGTCTCTGACCTTTAGAAGTTGGCGAGGAAGAAGAACCTAAAGAATGGCTGCTTCTTGTTGAATGAAGGAAGATGAAGACACAAAGCCATATTGATATTTATTTATTCAGCCGAAATAGGAACCACCCCTTATGCCTATTTATAATAATCAACTATATATATATATATATATATATATATATATATATATATATATATATATATATATATATATATATATATATAATCTCAAAAAATTTTAAGTATTATCGTCACTCTCTATTCATAATTGATATTTTTATTTCCCTCTTTTGTGCAACACATAGTAGCTCACATACTTGATGAAGCAACCCTCTTTCTTTATTTATTATTCTAAATGACTATGATAATGAATTTATATTTTCAATCACTAAGGTGCCGTTTGAGATCAATATTATTACTTTTTTATTTTCTATTTTTTTTAGTTTGATTTTATTTCATTTGTATTTTATTATATCAAAATAAAATATATTTGATATTGATAATTATTTTTTTAAAATTATTTTTAAAGATACTTAGAACATTCAAAAATTGTTTTTAATTCCTTAAAAATATAATTTACTTTTAAAAAATCAAAAATATTTTAAAAAATATACTAAATAAATATATTCTAAAAATAATATAAAAAATAAAAAATATATAAAACAAAATTTGTTCTCAAATAGGCTGTAATGAATAAGAAGTCTGGGATCTTAGAATCAACATATTTCTCATTTAGTTCACAGTTTCTCATAAGGTGATATCAAAATCAAATTTAATTGAACTTGAGTGATATAATCATAAGATAATTTTTTTAAATTAAGTATCATTAGAATATTAATTATGTAATTAAGTATTGATTTTTTTTTTAAATATGGTAGAAATTCCAACTAGTGGGAGATTAGCTTTTTTCGATTCGGCGTGGCTAAAACCCATTAGATCGAGGCCAGTGTTAGTGTGAGGCAGCTTCGCAGTGGTCATTATTAGACGATCATTGCGACCTATCTTCTCTGTTTATTTCGAATGGTGACGGTGATTCGCCCAAAGAACTCGGCCCATCTTCTCCCTCGAAACGGCTCCTCTCTCCATCCACGAAGCAACCGCTGGCGTACTCCAAGCGCTGAATTGCCTCCTTCTCCGCGTATTCAAAGAAACCTTCTTTCTTCCGCCAGTGCTTCTCGTTTATTCCTCTCCCATGTAGCAGCTGTTGGAAGCCAACATTAGCTTCCGGCGACGATTCCGACGGCTCCATTTGGTTCGGGGAAGTGTCCTGTGGTGGATTCTACCATTTTTTGCCCACATCCCCATCATTCTTCGTAAAGACACGGTAAATCCCTATTTATATCAATTTATAAATTGATAGAGTATGTGTGCTATGGATTAGAGTTGTATGGTTAGAATTTTGTTTGGGATTTGATTTGTAGGTTTGTATGGCATTGCGGTTCAGGTGATAAGTAGCCGAGGGTAGTACTATTTAGGGTGTCTGATTATTTATATAGTTTGTTTTGCAAGAATGAATGGAGAATTTGTTTCGCTAATCCTTTTCTATGGAGGCGAACTGAGTATCAATGAATAATTCAATCCAAGTTATGTGGGAGATCGAAATCATCCAATTAAGGTTCTGCGTCACAGTACCTTACTCGAATTGAAGCAACGGATTATGAGAACCTTGCACATTGATTCATAGCGTCACACAATCACTCTTACAGGCCATTATCCAGTGGGTAATGGATTTATAGCGTCTGTAATCTCTGACGATGACGTTTGTGAAGTTACACTGGATGAAGCTTCACATCAGATCTTAGTGTTGTATGTCGAACTAGAGAATGTTAATGTTGCATCCACATCAGCTGATCCGGTAATAAGATCAGTAGATATACTACTAACGCATACACCGGACTTCATCGCACATGCACCTCTAGTGACACAACGCAGCTTTGATGAGTTGATTCCCAGGTAATATCTTGTCAACCTTTCCCAGTTTATACTTGCAATAATTAATATGATAGTTTGTCATCCAACTTATGAGTTTTGTGATAACGATGATGTTGTTTATCATTCAGAGGAATCGTATGTGTCTCGTGAGTGCGGGTGATGAGTATCGACGGCATGAGCAATGGTTCAAGTAGTGAGTCCGAGCGTGATATTAGTGATGATGATTGTTCACGGGTAAGCCACCGTGTCAGGAATATAGACCATGATCTTCTAAAAAATCACTCACTCAAATATTAAGAGAGTCGAATCCACAAACGAGTATGTCCGGATGTGCCATACTACGAGAGAGTGGGACAACGATATTTACTTTGACGGTCCATCTGATGAAACTGTCCTAACAAATGATATTGAAATCCCAAGTGACCTTGTCGAAGGTATGTGTTTCGCAAGTAAACGAAGTCTGCAATTTGCTATTGTTGGGTGGTCCATAGTAAATAATGTTCAATTCCAAATAGTTACCTCTAACCAAAAGAACTACATGGTTATATGTGTACAACATGATAGTTCTAGAAGACCATGTAAGTGATGTTTGCATTGTAGCAGTAGCAGATGCTTAGTGGGTGCTTGGAGAATATCAAGAGTTGGTGAAAATCATAGATGTATCAATGCGATAAGCCGGTCATCGCAGTAAGCTAAATTCATAGCTTACTTCATTATACCTGTGATCAGGCATCAGATAGATCTAAAACCTAGGGAGATTATAGGTAGAATGGAGTCCAAATTCAATGTTAAAGTTTCGTACATGAAGGCTTGGGATGCAAGGCATAAGGCAATAAAAGCAATATTTGGCAGCTGGAAAGAGTCTTATAGGACTCTAAGCCTTTATATGGAAAATTTATTATACATAAATTTATAGTAGTACACAACACTTTCAAAACCTTTTTTGGGCATTTGGTCCTTCAATCATGGGATGGAGTACCACCACCCAGATGACGATACTTTTTTGTTAGGCAAGTATCGTGGTACATTATGAACTGCTATTGGAATCGATGAAAATAATGGGTTGTTTTCACTAGCCTTTGCTGTTGTGGAGTCTGAGTCGATTGATTCCTTGTTGTGGTTCTTGATATGCTTACATGATATGTTGCCTGTTGTCTTTGCTAGACGTGATCTTTACATAATATCTGATAAACATGCTGATTTATTACGTGAATGTCGAGAAGTGTTTCCATAGGCAGCTAACAGATATTTCTTATGTCATCTCGTGAAAATTTTAAAAAGGTAATACATAGACTAGGGAATGGTGATGTTGAATTTCTATGCCAGAAGATGTATATGGCCGAAAATACTGATGATATCTGTCAGTTCAATCGTTTAATGTTAGATATTAAAAATGTGATAGAAGAAGCTCACAGATGGCTCGTAGAGCGTGACCCTGTTAAATGGTCACTTGTGTACGATTGTGGTATGCGTTATGGGACAATGACTACTAATGCATCTGAGTGTTTTAATGGTGTCTTAAAATGTGCTTATGGTTTATCAATTCAGGCTCTAATCACTACTATCTACTATAACTTAGTAGCTTTGTTCATGAAAAGGCTAGCCACTGCAACTTAGCAACAGGATGCCAACTTGTCTATTTTTACCCAAAGGGTATCCACAATGTTACATCGTACTGAAAGGGAGGCCAGACATTACCTTGAACCTATAAACATCAACCCACGTGAGATGCAAGTTTTTGACAGGTCTACCGATCATTCAGAGTTGATTTGCTAGATAACCCTTTATAATTATAGTTGCAACAAAATGATCATATATCATTGGCCATGCTCACATGTAGTTGTCGCTGATTTAGATGGTTGAACTACTCACGTGTGTGTGCCACACACGCACCGTATAAGTTGACATACATAAATGAGTTCCATACACTACTTGACCGTTCTGAGTGGTCATCTTTCAGTGCAGAGCATGGATTAATAGCATTGTAGCCACCAAATTTTTGCAGAAGGTCAGGCAGACCTCATACGAGCAGATTCAAAAATATAATGGATAAAAATATCGCTAACAGTGGTAGAACCTGCAGTCTATACAAGACAACTGGCCACTACAGGTCATCGTGCCCTCACAATGTTAATAGCTGACGGTACGTTGAGGATACCTTAGTGCAAAATGTATATGTGTAGTTCATGCTATTTAGATTTTACCTATAGGATGTTACTTAGATTTCCCTTTTAGGTTGTAGTACTCTAGTCCTTCTGTTTAATTTATGCTATTATTTTCCATTTCATTGTTTATAACTATCTTATATTGATTTTTTCACTTATTTTTTTCAATAGGTACGATGGCAGAGGAGCACCACCCGACAACTAGATGTCGGTGATGTGGCCATGCTAGGGAGGCCACCCCACTGTTGGACTAGATACCTACTGAGGTTCATCTTAGCACAGCCTCTCTACATGGACGGCATCTAACCGCTCACCTTGATATTAGTAATATTTCATTTCTGTTTCTACGTTACATCTGCTTGCCTTTTATTTTGCTTAATGAAAGATCTTTTTTTTTACAAAGCACTGTACTTGAGGCTGTGTCACACTTGCTTATGCTGAAGGAGTGGCCCATCACCTGCAGACAATTCATCGAGGGCTAGAAACGGGCTAGTGTGTTCGCTTCATCCCAAATCATTATCATTGACCGCCTTGGTTGAGAGATGGTCTCTGCAAAGCAACACCTTTCACCTACCTGTTGGTGAGATGGCTATGATGCTTCATGATGTGGCGATGATCCTAGGACTACGGGTTGATGGGCCATCTATCATAGGCCCAATTGTGATTGGCGAGGGGAAGAGATGGGACACTTGGCCTAATTATTGTGATAATTTATTGGGACGACACCCCATACCAGACGTGATGTACCATGACCCGGTCACCCATACATCAAGTCGACAGATAGACCGCACACGCACGCATTACATGCATGCCGCCGAGGTGGTCGAGTGGATTTTTTATGGAGTCATACACTGCCCGAGCAGAGTTTTTCCACACTGTGCTTACATTTTATTTCTTATTATATGTTTCTTACTATCAGATACATAAGGTTCAGAGGTCCACCTGCAGTATCTACCACTACTAGAGGACCTGGATACATTCAGTACGATGAATATGGGTGGAGCGCCTAACTTATAGGACTCAGACAGTCACTAGGCCAACATGGCTAGCTGCCTACACCTCCTTCAGATATGGTCTTGGGAGCATATTCATGTGGGGAGGTCGACTCTACATGTGTCATATCCTACTGATCTTGACAATCTCAGCATTGGGTTGAGGTATATTTTATTAACTACACTTTCAAATTTTTAGCTTATATATGTGTTTAAACTGTTGTATAGATAGATGGAATGAGTATGTTCGCACCAATGGAGAACGCATAAAGATACGTAAAATGAGTCGGATGGTTTGTGGCATAGTTGGACTTGCTGAGATAACACGTTCAAATATCTATAATGTATTCTAATTAAACATAATTTTTTGATATGTACAGTGATCTGGAGCCGATAAAAGCGATCATGACACGTCTATCATATACATGCTTAGCAAGCTCTGCGATATGGTTATCACAAGTCTCTCTGATTAGCTGGAAGAGGGTTAAGTGGCATTTACCAGATTGAGCGCTACACCAGTTCAGCCTCATTTCTAGAGTAGATGTAGCCCCAGTTGACCCTAGTTTCAAAAGGGTCGATGGTCGAGGTAAAGTGGATGTCGATTGAATTGATTACCGCCAGTCACACATTGCCGCTTGGGAGAGGCAGAGGGATTACCTCATCGAGAGCTTAGATGAGGATGTGGATAGGATGACTATCGACAAGCATGTGTCGGTTCGACGGCTTCTATATTTACTGGCTGTCCCGACAGATCCTCCGACCACTTACTATGCTAGAGCACCAGTGGAGCATATTTATGTAAGTGCTAATATAAGTATTTATTTGAATTCAATATGTTACGAGAGGCTAATTTTACGTACTATTTTTTCATGTATGCGGAGCACATCTCGGTGACTCGGTACATCTTTCAGCCATACTTCGGTCATCTAGATGAGCACGAGCTATAGGGATGCATTGATAGGTATGAGGTGCTATGCAGACCTGAATCAGTGTGTACATATCGGGGACACATATTACGGATCAGTGCCTACAGAGGGTGTCGCACCCCATGATTGGAGCATCAGGCCATCTACTTATGCTGATCCAAGTCCATCTATGTATGTTGATCCAGGTCCTTCTACATATCAGCTTACATATGAGTCACAACCACCCATCTTCCAGTCACAAGACGATCTGACACAGACTGCCAAAAATCTTACACTAGAGGGTCACCATCAGCTGCGTGATCATCATCTCGTGCACCTGACCAGTACACACCTAGGAATGATATGATTTCATGCAGACGCCGGAGGCGTTAGATGTTTAGGATAGTCTATCTGTGCATCTGTACTATGTTTGTTCTTATCTATTTCATTTATTGATCATTTTTGCTTATTGTCTCCCATTTAGTTGAATCTACTTATTCAAATTGGGATGCAAATCCTCAAATCATGTTATTATATTTCATATGCACTTTCTTTGAACTACTTGAATCAAACTTAACTGATGTTCTACTCAACTCTTTCACATGTTGTTTTGTGTTGTATGGCATTCAAAAGTTTTAGCTCACAAATTTGTAATAAAATAAATTAGTTTTAAAGTGTGTCATTATACAAATGAACTAAGGTGTAGATTAAATAAGAAATGTAATAAGTGAATCTATTACAAAAAAACACAATATTAAAGATTAACTCAATTTCACAAGCTAAATCAATTAATATACTAAATTCTGAAGTCACTAAAACATAAATCTAAATATAGAAGACACAAATGTGATTACAAATATTTATGTTAAAACCATAAAATAATTATTAGAAGGAATACAAATCAAAATTATAAAGATACTTTGTACAATAAGAATTATTTTTGACTCAATACCATACTTACATCTACATTTAATACTTATTGAACTAAAATTTTACTTTTAGAAATTCTATTATAAGTCTGACATAAAATACTCTCATAATCTGTCTAACAACTAATTCTATAGTAACAGGATATTACCACCCAAGCTTTGTTATACAGAACTTGAACAATTCTAACATAATTAATGTAAAAAAAACATGTGAAGCTAGTCGCCCACTTAGGCGACCGCTCATAAGGCCGCCCACTAATCACATCAATAGATCGCCCAATTAGTGGGCGATCTCGCTTAACGTTAAAAGCAACGCCACATAGTTTATGGATGTGGTTATGCCGTACTAATTGGGCGATTATACTTATATTTAAAACTTTTTTAGCAATACTTAATTACATAATTAATATTCTAATTATACTTAATTTAAAAAAATTGCCTAATCATAATCCCTTATCTTTGAATTAAACTTGATATCAAATTTAATTTAATTACTTTAATTATCAAGATCTTTATCTATTATTAATCAAAGAAATTGTTACATCACGGATGTATCGATTAGGCTAACAAAAAGAGTTCAATAATGTATAGATTTATTTTTTTTAAAAAAGATATTTTTTAATATCTTTTAATTTACAATTTTATAGTAATGCCATAATAATTATGATATCAAGATGAGCACACTAACTGCATGAGTAGTGGTAAGATGCTAATTTTTTTTAGCATACAGCACCTCGACATCGTAGATGCAACACCTTAGCGCTAGATCATGAGATCTTGACTTCAAAAATAGAGGAGGCAATGCTCGGGGCCGAAAAGATACTGCCACGATGTTGGATTTGCACTAGGAGAGAGAGAGAGAGAGATAAGACAACACCTCGGTGTTGCAGGAGTAGCACATCATTGCTTGAATCAGGGTACCATGGCAAAATGACAGAGAGGCCAACACCTCAATGTCATAGAAGCAGCGTCGCATTACTCGAGTCTGTAAAGAAAAGCCTAGAGGACAGTGATGCTAGAGCCTAGGCGTCAGGGTCGTGGCATTGCAATGTTACGAGTCGGAAGATTTTGTATTTAAATAATTTTTTTGCAGTTTTTCAATACTTTTCTTAACATTTTATTGTAGGATTTTCACATCAAAATCTTGATATTCCATATATTCTCTCTAATTATTTGCGTGTGTATGTTGCATTTTCATGCACAACGAAAACTTATAAAGTTTTACTCTACGGCCGTGAATATTCTTACATAAAATAGTTTGGAGTTGTCTTTTTTTTGAAACTTGCATATTGCATTTAATAATAGTAAAAAAGTAATACAAGAACTAGCAAAGGCTAGAGAGTCTAAAACAAGAAGCTAAATAGAAGCAACATGCTTCTTATCATCCTCAAATAACGAAATAAAAAATAGAAGGTAAAGTAGAAACATCTAAAGACAACCAAGTAAAGTCGCAGCTGCTTTAGCACAAGAGGTCACACCCTTGAAGTCCGAAACGGTGAGAATAGAACTTGGTGGAATGCTAGAAGAAAGCCCAAGTCTAGAGCTTGCTGAGGGAGAGAAGACCAAAGTCTCACGATGGTCTTCTAAATTGACAACACTAATGTTGTCCCTCCAATATGATGCCCTTGTACTCATCATACATCCAAGGGTCAACAAGTTTCTTAACAAAGAATAGCGCATTTCTATGAAAGCACTATCCCAATGGAGAAATTGGATACCGCCTTGATAAAGTCACCAAAGATCATCCCCAAAATAACTCCAATGCCAAGCCGAGGAGAGGAGAGTACCATCTACATTCACCTTTAGCCATCAGGAGTCCAGGAAAGGGGAGACAACCTAAGCGGCTGGTGGAGCTCCCATTGCATCCGGAATAGAGAGGTAGATGCATTTGTAAAAGCCTCCAAAATAGTAGCAGCAATGACCTTTGGTGTCCCATGTTGGCTACCATGTGTCTTTGCATTCCGTGTCCTCCAAACTTGATATATCATGTCGCAAACTCTACCCCAAGCCATGTCCGACTTGGTGGTCCGCTCAATGCCCTCAAAGCAGATCATGAGCATTAGAAAAGAGGGGAGGTTAACTCCCCAAGAGGACAAAACTGATGATAGAGGAAGTAGAGCGTAGTGAGGATATGATCCGTCTTCAATCTCCATGCAGCCAATGAGTCTCCTCAGCAAGACCTCGAGAGTGGAGCCAGTGGTAGGTTGGTAAGGCATTCTTCAGGATGTGCCACCAGAAAAACTTCTCTCGCGGGTGCAAACGGAACTTTTGTAGCCAAGAGTGGCTAGCGGGGGAAGGGGGGAAGAGGGCATCAAAGGCCAGCGCTGTTAGAGATTTCCCCAAAGGGAGGTGAAGAAGCTCTGGTCTGTCTTCATCTAAGTCTGAATGAAGCTCCACCTTGGTAATGTGCTTCACAAGATCCTTACCAAAATGCTGCTCGAGCTGTAATATCCCATGTCCTGTCCATATGGATGAAGCGTGCCACAGTCTGATCCTCAAGGCTAGCTGCATCTAAGAAAGTCGGTCTCCGGGCTAAGGAACAATCAACTAACCATGTGTGATCCAAAATCTGAACTTTGCTGCCATCGATCTTCCAGCGAATGAGAGGTTCAAGACTTTGAGCCCCACTAAGACAAGTCTTAGAGTCCCCCTCTTCAAGCTTCCACTCCAAATATCTTCCCCATAGCCCCAATGCGGTGAAGTAATGAAGTGGGCTTCAAGAAAATCCCAAGCCAACCTTGCCCCGAGAGCCCAAGGGGTAGAGTGAAAACCAAGCCCCCATGCTTAATAGGTAAGCAAACAAGCACCCAACGACATAGTGAATGCCCCTCTGAGTCGGACTCTTGTCCCATAGGAAGGACCTACATAACCGCTCAATCTCCTGCAACACATTCAAGGGAATAGTTGTATGTGTTAGCTGATAAACCAAACCTGGTATAAGAGAAATAGTGGTAGCACGCATAGGAGAGATGTTGAGTTCCCAGGACATAATCTTCTCTTGGCCCAATCGTGGAACTAAATCATGCTTGTAGAGCTTCCTCATAGCCAACTTAAGGCCAAGATACTCCATCTCTTGGACCTACAACCCAATAAGCCAAAGAATCCGATTAGTCCTCCATCTCTTAGCGGATTTGCTAAAGAGAATGGCGGACTTAGCAGTGATCCTTCCGCCCACCACAATAATCAAGGATGGCTTTAATTTGCTGCATGAATAGAGGCCGAGAGGTAATCGAATGTCATCAGCATATAAGAGATTAGAGATAGAGGTACCTCCCGTCTTCACAGTCATACCCAGTTTGGAGTTGTCTTTGAAAAGATTATCATTACATCATAACAATGATTGACAATCAGACTTCAAATCAAGAGCAATACCATTCTTTTAGTAGAGAAATTCTTACTATGGAGAAACTCATGCAATGAATTAAGAATCATCACACTCAAGTCCTTCATCTTTTATTGGATGTTAGGGATAGCTCTTATTATTATTATCTCAGAGGGTTATCCACATTAATATTTTGGCCATGATTATAGTATAGAATCTCCTTGGCAATCCATTGAATTTTCAATACTAGATGTAATTCGATGTTGGGAGCAAATTTAATATTGAAAAAAAGATAACTTGGTACAATTGTGATTATAAAGTTCATCCCATCTATCATCTTCATAGTAAACAAGTCAAAGATTAAGTAGTAACTTTAGCTATAACCTTAAATAAATGTCTTGGTAATAGTGAGTCCCTCCATCCCACATCTTTTATTGCACCGAAGAATATATTTCCAATGGTTGGGCTTCTACTCTCGGTGAAAGACTATGACTATAGAAGAATAATAATGGTCTAGAGACAAATAAAATTTCACCTATGTTTTAGACACATTTTATATTCATCTCATTGTAATCAAGTTGTAATCAATCATAGAGGATTTGATTTGACCTTCTACACATAAGTTAACATCATTTAGTGTTATTCTAATAAATAGTCTTGCATAGGTCAAAACTTTTGACCTCTTTCCCACAAGGTAATGCCATCGAGTAGCACTTTGAAAAATAATATCGAATAGGTCAAAAATCCTTAGTAGATTTCTCTCATGGAAGAGACACCCCTTAAGAAACCATGAAGGAAAGTTAGTAATAGATAGGGTCCTCACAAGAAAAATTCAAGAGAGCAAATGCTTGATAAAATCTCCACTTATGAAAAAAAACTCAAAGGTGAAAGCCTCTGAGGATATATGTGCATCAAAAATGTTAAAAGTCTCATAAAAATCTTAAAAGATAAAAGCCCAAGATGGTACAAAAACAACAAAAATCTCATAAAACAAAAAGCCTAAAAAAATATGTATACATCACAATCTTTTTTAAGGCATAAGCTTGTAAATGATATAAAATTTTTACTCAAAAATGTATACTATTGTTGAGAGTAAAAACTTTACTAAAGATATACATTTTTACTCAAAAATGTATATATCACACATAAAATTTTAAAATAATGTATATATGTTATTTTGCATAATAATTAAATATCTCAATAAGACAAGTTCAACATCACCAAAATTAGGTGAAGTATGGGCTAAATGAGCTCAAATTAAGCTTAAAGACTACACCTGAAAACTTTGATACACTAATTGGATAATCAAATAACTTCCAAATTTGACATGTTTATAATCAAATCGAGCTGCTTGACGAGGCAAATCCAACGAGCCTAAGATCATTCAAATCAAAGGTCATTTGAATAGTCAAATCACCAAAAAAACTATCTATGATCAAATGAATCGATATGAATCGTCCAATGGAGTGTTTTGGAATTTTGACTATAATAACCAAAATGCCCTCTCAGAATCCTATAAATAGGACCCCATTCTTGTCATGAAAGGGGGGAGGAGCTAAAACGAACTTGGGAGAAAGCTGAGAGAGAGCTAGAAGTTCAAAGTTCGTCATCACCATCGTTGTCACCAATCGCCGCCTATTATCATCGTCGATTACCACCAACAACTATTACAGTCCAACTACTACTGCATAGCTATTGTAACCTGATTTTGGAATTTCCATTGTCAAGCAGAAACTCCCTATGAACTTCATTCTAATATGGATATTGATGATACTGCTAGTTCAACTCAACATTTTTATGCCGTCTGACCGACCTTCTATCCCTCTGCCTCTTTGTTGGGGTTGAATTGACCCCAGTTTATGGGAACATCCCGTGAAGACATTAGAAATGAATTACGGTGTCTAGTCCGAGAAGAATTTTCTCAAAGAGATAGACAATTCATTCCTCGTCGGAGCATTCAAGAATCTTCTCCTTTGCATGATTTATTTATTTAGCAACCCATCCTGATGGGGTTTAAACTACATAACATGGAGCCTTACGATGGGACTTCTGATCCTTATGAGCACATTGATCATTATAGAACTATTATGCACATCCAATAAGCCTCTGATGCTTTACTTTGTCAAGTTTTTTTGATTACTCTCAAAGGACAAGCTCGTATGTTATTCTATTCCCTCCTTCAAGGGAGCATTCTCAACTTTCCTCATTTGGCCAAGCTTTTTGTCGAACAATTCATTTCAAATCGATGAACCATTAAAGATCCATCTCACCTTTTTGGAATACATTAAAATGAAGGAGAAACACTAAAAGATTATTTTCAAAGGTTCTCGAGTGAAGATTGGCAAATTCCAGGAGTAGACCTTGAACTGTTACGAAGTATTTTTCTAGGAGGCCTAAGGCATGGACCTTTCTACTCATCATTGATGAGAGAAATAGTTTCTTCTTATGGAGACCTCATACAGAGAGTAGAGGCTCAGATCATGGAAGATGAAGCCATCAATGCCCATAAGAAGTAATTCGAACATCCTTCTAAGAAACATAAAGGAGATGCAAATGACAGTCTTCACGCATCTCAACAAAAAAAAACATGATCGTCAGAAGTTTCAGAACCTACCTTCTAAGCCTGCCCAATCATCGCATGAGCTTCACCTATAGAAAGAATATACACACTTAAATGTCTCTAGCATGAACATTTTAACGGCTATTCAGAATGAAAATAATATCAAATGGCATAATCCCTTAAGGCGAACACCAAAATCAGGATCAATATTGTTATTTTCATCGAGGATATGTACATACCACTGAGGCCTGTAGACATCTAAAGGAAGAAATATAAAGGTTCTTACAACATGGCTACCTTCAACAGTTTGTTCAAAATCAACAAAGAAATAATAATAATCCTATGAGAGGGCAAAACCAACCCCAGCCAAGATAGCAACCAAGATAACTACAAGAAGATCGACAAATAGTCGAAGAAATCGAAAGTATCGCTGGCAGACCATAAATTTTTTATCAAGTTCTATTCACTACATCGGAAGAGCCTAGAATGAAGAGCACATGAATTGATCAATCTATCGTATTTGATGATTCTTACTTTGAAGGGATACAAACTCCACATCAAGACCCCTTAGTTATCAACACGAGGATTGGAGATCATTGCTACAACGTTAAGAGAATTTTGGTTGACAATGGTAGCTCTGTCGATGTATTATTCCACTCGACATTCTTAAAACTGGGTCTTGTAAAAGAAAAACTCCAACCAGCTGTTGAACCGTTATATGGCTTTGACAATCGACCCGTAAGGGTAGAAGGAACAATAACACTCTCGGATACTCTTGGGGAATTCCCTAAATATACCACACATTTGATTCGATTTATGATAGTTAAATTAGAATAAGCTATAATACTATCTTTAGAAGACCCTTGTAATCAATTTTTGGCACTATTGCTTCCATACTTTATCTGAAAGTAAATTTTTCAACCTTTAATAGAATAGGAGAGGTTCATGGCAACCTGCAGATATCACAAACTTGTTACTTGAGGTAGGCTCGATCACAGCCCTCAACAACATTTGCATCAAAAATTTTAAATTAAGAGATGAAGAAACTCTCTAGAGTGTCACCAATCAAAGAGTTGATCATCATCCCTTTATCAGAAGAATATCTCTCAAAAATAATGCAAGTAGGTTCGTTGCTCTCTAAGGATGAAAGAAAGGAGTACATCAATTTTTTGCACCAAAACCAGGATATTTTTTCCTGGAGTCTAAGCGATATGCCAGGAATTGATCTTGGGGTAATATCACATTCCCTAAAAATTAACTCAGCATTCAAGCCCATCATTCAGAAGAAAAGAAACTTCACTTCAGATCGTCCACAAGCAATTGAACATGAAGTTGATAAGATCTTGGACGTAGGATTCATATGAGAAGTGCATTATCCTATTTGGTTAGCAAACGTTGTCCTGGTGAAAAAGACTAGTGGGGCATGGAGAATGTGCATTGACTACACTGGTCTTAATAAAGCTTGCCCAAAGGATAATTTTTCTCTTCTGCGCATAGACCAGTTGGTCGACGCCACTTCAAGTCATCAAATGCTTAGTTTTATGGATGCTTACTATGGATATCAAATAAAGATGAATCTAGATGATGATGAAGCCACTTTTTTCAGACTAACAAAGGGTTATATTATTACCGAGTAATGCCATTTAGAGTGAAAAATGTAGGGGCCACGAATCAATGCCTAATGAATAAAGTTTTCAAAACTCTTCTTGGTCATACTATGGAAGTGTAAGTGGATGATATGTTGGTTAAAAGTACTAAAAAGATAAAACACCTCAATGATCTTGAATAATATTCCAAGCTTCTTCGATAGTATAATATACGTTTAAATCCCTCCAAATGTGCTTTTGGAGTTACATATGAAAATTTTTTAGGATTTATGGTCACTCATCGAGGAATCAAGGCTAACCCAGAAAAGATTAAGGCTATATAAGAAATGGTGCCCCCAAAGAGCATAAAAGAGGTGCAGTGCTTGAATGGGAGGATGTCAGCCTTATCACGATTCCTGGCTCGAGTGGAAGATAAATACTTACCATTCTTTCGAATAGTTAAGTGTGTTCGAAATAATGGTTTTCAATGGACTGATGAATGCCAAACTGCATTCGAGCAACTCAAAAAATATTTGTCCTTACCACCATTGTTATCAAAGCCAATCTCGGGAGAAATGCTTTATTTATATCTCACTATCTCGCATCATGGAATAAGCTTAATATTGGTCCATGAGGAGGCTGGGGGGTGGGCGCAACGACCAATTTATTATATTAGTAAAATTCTATTTGACGTAGAAGGACGCTATCATTGGTGTTCTCAGCAAGAAAGCTATGCCCATATTTTCAAGCTCACTCTATCGACGTTTATACACAACTTCCACTCAAAACTATCCTCCAAAAACTAGAAGCTTCTGGCAGATTAGTTAAATGGTCAGTTGAATTGAGAGAATTTGATATTCACTTTTTTCCTAGGCTAGATATCAAATCTCAGGTATTAATAGATTTTGTTGTTGAATGCACCATCTCAGATTCTATTGAAATAAATTCTTTTCATTCAATATCGCAACATTAGACTTTATTTGTTGATGTAGCATCTGAAAACTCTGGTGCTGGAGTAGGAATTCTACTCATTTCTCCTCAACAGGATGTCCTTGAATATGGACTACATTTAAAGTTTTTGGCTAGTGACAATGTTGCAGAATATGAAGCCTTAGTAACAAGGCTAAAATTGACTATTGATTGTGAAGTTCAAAGTCTTATAATTTACGCTAATTTTCAACTTGTAGTTTCCCAAGTTGAAGGAGATTTCAACATTCATAATTATCATATGACACAATACCTTCATATAGTGAAATCTCTTCTATCTCGAATAAATAAATATCAGATCATTCACATTCCAAGAAATCAAAATGCTAGAGCTGATGCTCTTTCAAAGCTTGCTACTTTAACATCTTCTGACATTTACAAGAGAAAGTATGTAGAAGACATTCATTTTCCCACCATACAAGGACCTTGAAAAATACAGTACATTGATGAATCAAGGCAGGTTTCCTGGATATATCTGATATTCACCTTTTTACGTGATGGAGCTCTACCAGAAGATCTAGTTGTCGCCATTCCTATTCATGATAATAAACTTCAAAACAATGGTGATGAATTATATACAAAAGATCATTCACACCATATCTCAAATGCTTATCCAGTAGAGTATGCACTTCAAGAAGTCCATTCGTATTGTGGAGAACACTTGGGGCAGCACTCTCTACAAAATCCGACAATAATTTTCTTTAATAAAAAGTGATGCATTAGATTTTGTAAAAAAGTGTATAATAATTATCGATGCATTCTAATCTCAACTACATTCCGCAAACTTTCATCTTTCTAGAGCTGGCCTTTCACTTAATGGAATAGATATATGGGACCACTCTCTATTGGAACAACAAAATTCATCATTATGGATAGATTATTTCACTAAATGGGTTGAGGTAGAACCATTAGCAAAATCACGAAGCCAATGCTAAACAATTTATTTGGAAAATATTATTATCATTTCAATTCCAACTAAAATTATAATAGATGGGACTCAATTCACGGAAAATAATTCACATCTTTTAAAGATTTACTCATTCAATTTTCATACAGTTAACACCCCAAACAAATGGTCAAATTAATGTCATCGAACAATTCTAAAAGGCTTGAAGACACGTTTGGATAAAAGGGGGGGTGGGTGGCTGAGTGGACAAACTCCCTAATGTATTATGGGCTTACCAACAACTACAAGAACACCCGGTGAGACACCTTATAATTTGTGTTTTGGGATGGAGGCGATTCTAGTTGACATCGGATCCCAGTCATAAGGTCCATAGTTTTAATGCAACAAATAATGAAGAAAAACTTCGATATCATTTGGATTTATTACCTGAAATTAGGGAAGTAGCTTCAATCAAAAATGCCTATCATCGGATTGCATGTCACTTCAATGGAGGTTGAAGCTATTATAAATGTTGGAGATCTAGTTTTAAGTTTAGTATCCGGAAAAGAACCACAACGTAACAAATTTTACCTCTTTGGGAAGGACCTTATGTGGTGGTTGTTGTGGTTAAACCAAGAACTTTTAAGCTCAAAGATTCAGGAAAACTCTTTTTGTGCATTTGGAATGTTGAGAACCTATGAAGATATTATCAATGAATTTACTATGTAACATTCGAATTGAACTCTATATTTTGATGTTTCATATTTTTTTTGAAAAAATGATAAATCAAAATAATAGTAACAAGAAGAAAGAAAAATTGATCATAAGTGGTTTCGATTAAATCTCCACATAGTTAATGTCATCGAGAAAGATCACAAACAATCTGATAGGTCAAAACTTCAGTCAACAGTTGACATCATCGAGCGAAGTCTCTGATAAACAACCTCGGATAGGTCAAAACTTTACTCCACACAGTTGTCATTGAAGACTCGACAAATAACAACCTGATAGGTCAAAACTTGCCTCCCACGTTAACGTCATTGAGTGAAGGCTCTGACAAACAACCTCAGATAGGTCACAACTTCACACCTACTCCAAACATCGAGCGAAACTCAGACAAACAACCTTGGATGAGTTAGAAATCCTTCCTGGATTTTCTCTTAAAATATACAGGCTAACGTCACAAAATAACTTTACGGTATATCGCTTTAAACATCACTATATTCATAATAAAATTTCAAAGCACTGATACATACATAAATACAACAAACATCCACATCTTATTATTAGAAAAAGAGGAAGAAGTGCTCTGCATCATCCCAAGAATCTTTAGAAACTTGACTTGGTGAAAGGCCTTCAATATCTTCACTTGTCTTGTGATGAACCAAATGTGTCCCTTTCAGAAAGTCATGAATAAAACCTTCTTCAAGAAGCTGACATTCCAGATCCTTCACCTCAATATTGTAGATATGATCACGAGCTTCCTAAACTCAATCTTGAATTATACTCTTGAAGGGCCTTAATTTTGAAGCTCTCTATAATCTTCAAGTTGGAGTCAACTTCTATATTCTCTTTCTCCATGATAAGTGATAGTAATGCCTTGTTCTCTCTCTAAAATCAGATTTGGCGGCTAAGGTCTCGTAGTCTAATTTATTTCAGCTCGAGCATCCACTAACTCATCCAGTCCTATCAACCTCCACAGAAATGAAAGGGATAGTCGACATTTCACTGCTTGGCCCATCCTCTAAGGCTATAACTTCTTTAACCTTAGACTCACTTATATTCACCATGGAGATATTTGATCTTCATGTACATGATGAACTTATGGATGATGATTTTACACCTCATATCTAGAATAGTTTTAAACCATATATAGAAAATTCTAGTGTCACCCTGGAGCTTAAATATAAGATACGCGGCATCTATCTAAGATATTTTCTAGCCTCAACTATGGGGAGAATTGGAACCGTGAAGTATTACAACATTTATATACAATAGTGAAAGAAACTAGAATTGAAGAAGAAGGGAGGTGCTTAGAGTCACTTTAAATCTAGAATGCAGGATATGTGCCACCAAATCAAGTTAGTTTCAAGCATCATCACAAAGGGGAACTAGAGCCTATGATGGGAAAATCACACACTATTTATACATGATAATAGAGAAAATCAAGACTTTGAGAAGAAGAGAGAAGCCTAAAACCACACTAGAGCCTGAATGCAAGATACACGCGATCTAACTAGGTCAGTTTCAAGCCTCAACATTGATGAGAACTAGAGCCTACAAGTGAGAATTATGCACTTTTTATAGATAGTGGAAACTAAGAAAAAGAGATAGGGATGTGATTTTTCCATCCCATTAGAGATATTTATAGATGAAAATTGATATTTCAAATTCTAAAAAAACTCTTCATCCTTCTTAAAAAAAAGAAAAAAAACTCTTCATTTCTAAAAAAAATAAGAAAAAGAAAGCTCTTATCTTCTAATAAAATAAGAAGAAGAAAAATCTTCATCTTTTAAAAGGAAAATGAAGAAAACTATTTATCTTCTAAAAAAAGATAAATAAAACTCTTCATATTTCTTGTAAAAAAACATTCTACATCTTGAAAAAAGAAATAAGACTCTTCATCTTATAATTTTTTTTAATATTTCCTATAATAAAAGAGAAAACACTTTATCTTCTAAAAAAGAAAGTAGAAAACTCTTCATTCTCTAAAAAAATTTTTTTTTCATCTTCTAAATAAAAAAAAGCCTTCTAAAAAAACTCTTCATAATGCTTGTAAAAAAACTTTTTATCTTTCTTTAAAAAAAAAACTCTTCATTTTCTGAAAAAATGTCCTTCAACTTTAAAAAAAAATAGAAGAATAAAACTCTTCATCTTTTAAAAAAATTCTTCATATTTTTTATAATTTTTTTTCAACTTTCTAAAAAAAGAAGAAAACTTATTATCTTTCTATATAACAAATAATAATAATAAAATCATACTTTTTTTATGTGTAACATACATATTGAAAACATGATAATCTAAAATAAAAATAATTTTACAAAATAAAATATTATTATATTTTGAAAAATATAATTTCATATAGATTGGCATACTTTTAGATAACAAAAGAATTAATCTTGACTTTTACTTAATTTTTATTAATATTGTAGGTTTATAAAAAAATAATATATTTTTGGATAATTAGATTTGACATCTAAAATTGGAAAACAACTTATGTGTCATAATAAAATTTGTCAAATTAGTCACAAATCTCAAGATTATATGTTTATGTATACATTTTTTATTTTGATCAAAATAAAATATATTTGATGATAATTATTATTTTAAAATTATTAAAATATTTAAAATTATTTTGATTGTTTTAATAATAATATTAATTGATTTTGAAAACGAAAAAATAATAAAAAACATTAAAACACATTAATGAAATATGTTTTTTAAAGATAGCATAAAAATAACAACAAAAACATAAAATAAAATTGATCCCAAACAGTCTCTTCCATTATAACAATTCTTCTTTGTTTTAAATTTTTAAAGTTTCTAAATGCCAAATTTATATATTTTTAAATCTTTTATCAGAGTTCAGAATTAAAGCGAGCTCCTATTTAATCAATCATCTTTTTAATACATCATTATGCAATTGAAAAATGTTCACATATTTTATCTTTTTTTCTTTAGTAAATTTATATATATATTCAATTATAGGTATTAATTAATTTAACTATTAAGAATTTTAAAAGTTGTTAAAATCTTAAATTTAAATCACTTCTACATCATAATAAAATCTCATCTTACTCACTCGAATAAAAAAAATTATATTTTCAAAATAAAAAATTTAGGATCTTAAAACCAACATAATCCTCATTTATTTCACAATATCTTTAAATTAGCATCAAAATCAAATTTAATTAAACTTTGGTGATATAATCATAATTGTTCTTGTTGAGTATGCTATATTTAAAATAAATTTGATATCAAATTTAATTTTAAAGATTTATACTTCGCACCTGATGTGATGCTCACCAAACAGTGTAACTTGTTAGGTATCCTTTAATTCAACTGTAGCCTTTTGATATATAATAATGCAATTTGTCTCAAATCTTTACATTCTATGTCACAAGATGAAGTATATAAAAGGTTCAATAATGTATAATTTATATAAAAATGAGATTTTATATCTTAAAATTTATAGTTTTATAGTCAAGTCATACTAATGAAATCAATTAAGGTTATAAACTGACGGCAATCATAGTTACAACTACTATTTCTCTATCTAACAACATGTAGGCAAAATTTTAATATTTAAATAATAATCATAATAATTATAACTAAATGAATAAAAATATAAAATGTTTATATTTTTAGAGAAAAATTTAAATAATTAGTAAGATAATATCATCAAATTTATAAGAGTAAATTGTAAATAAATAATAAAAATGATTTCAATGATACAAATTTTGAAGTGATCTCCTCTCTCACTCAAATGCCTCAAAATCTATATAAATTTTTAAATAATTTTTTATTTTTATTTTTTGGTGGAGCCTGATTTTATCTCTGAGCCTTGTCCTTTGCATTGGTCAAACTCCTTGGAGAGTGTGGTGTTTATTTTTAATCATTTGTATATGGGGTAGGAGGGACACTACACAGATCTGAGGGTGTACTTATTGAAGTGATCATACAACATCAAGGAATAGTGCACTATCTCGAAAGATAGAAATCATTATCCTACGATGGTCCTAATCACCTTAATAAGGACTCGTAAGGAATGATGGGCCTTCGAATATGCTAGAGATTTTTTTCCTACTTTACATGAAAAGGTAAAGCACGATTTATTTAAATCAGGTTCGTTAAGTTCCTTATGGAGGCAAGCCTCTACAGTTAATTACATCTTAAGAAAGGCGAGTTCCTCAGGAATACTCCCAAATAAAGTAGATAATTATTATCTCCAAAGATTCCAAACATATGAATATCAATAAATTGGTTATGTTTGGAAAATCAAGTGAGATGGATCGAAAGGAGAGACTTATTATCAAAGCCGAAAGGAGATAAGTAAATGATGCTATATGATCTAGGCTGTGAGCATCCCAAATTATCCTATGATTGAACTTTATACATTTGAAATTAAAGAGAATTATATATTTGATTTGAAATTTTATTAGAAAACTAGGACTTATAATCTCACAACACAAGTTGTGAGAATGCATAAGAGGTGTGGTTTTATGCTTATTGCCCGAAGAAAATAGTTACCTCAATCCTAAGTTAGGGAGCTTTGGTACAAACCACAAGCACATCGCAAATCTAAATGAAGATGGGCATAATGTTTATCTCCACAAGAGAGGATAAACTATCTGATTGCTGGACTTACAACCGGCTAGAGTGGCAGCCAACTAACACCTCATACGCTTTAAATCCATTTAGTTATATGAATTGCAAGATAGTTAGGTTGTTATTATTTATAAAGAGACTAAAATCCTTAAACCCACTCCCTAAAGAGACTAGAGCATGAGTGGTATGAGTAATGACTTAATCTAATGCAAATCTTTTTAAATTTTATTTGTATTTGACACTTCATTCTAACAAAGGCTTTGAGATTTTGTATGCCTATATGTATGATAAAATTAGATTATTAGCTAAATCGGTGAAATGGGTGTTTTTACCATGGGATGCTCGTAGGTCAAGCATTCCCTTATGAAAATCTTATTTTCAAGAGCGAAACAATATGATATGCATGTTGTGAAACATTCAACCTTCAGCTAAGGGGTTACTAAATCTTTTAATTATCTTGATTTAATGCATAGGTTTTATGTGAGGTTATGAGTTATTTAGAAATTTAATTATGGGTTGTAGTTGGGTAGAAAATTTATTTTTTCCTAAGTACCTAATCGCATCTAGGCCATACAATAAACACCAAATCATAAAAAAACTATGAAAAGGCATGACATTTCTAATGAATAATCTAAACAAATCATCAATCAATTTGATAGCTACTGCAAAAGAATAAAAGACCGGTGTGGTCGGGTATCGTCGTACAACCCAAAAAAAGGGTAGCCGAGCTCTACCCTTATACAACCTGAATTACAAAAGAATAATTAAAATTATAAATGATAAATATTATGAGGGTTTTCATTCTTCATTCCTCACTTCTTTTCTTCTTTGACTTAAGTTGGATGTGCTTGCTTCAAAGGCATCACAGGGCCTCCCAAGACAAAATTTTCTAGCCATCGCTCATCCTAATCCCCCATAACATTAATCCTTATTCCTAATTGCAAAATTATATTTAAATAGAAAGAGTAAATTTAACTATATCTGCAAAACATATGTTAGCTAAACATACACTCCACCCAAGCAATAATATTTATAATTTAGACTTAGCACCTTGCACATGAGTAACCAAGCATCCTAACTTGGATTATGCTTAGGGTTAAGCAAACCTCAAAGAGAATTTATATTTATTTTTTGAAGCACAATCCCTAAAAAAATATGATTAGGCTAATAATAACTAACTAGTCTATGAAACATATACCTTAACATCAAGTCTAAAACAATATATCATAAAACAAAATATAAATCAAATCATGCACCGTCCAAACATAAAGTTAGAATTGGTGACTTAATTCTAATGTGTGTGTTAAAACTTGTGTGACATGTCCTAACTAGGCTTTAGAGTTAAGATTTTCTAAGTGCAAGAGGATTTAATTTAAGGGTGGTTTCACTTTAAGTGGCTTAATTGATTTGTAAGTTTTACTTAATATTTTCTTTTATTTTGTATGACTTAGACTTAACAACTAAGTGTTATAAAGAGAAAAAAAGAGAGGATTATTTTCTTTTATTCCTACCTTAAACCACATTTAAAGCATATTAATTGAATGAATTCTCTTTAGTGAATGGCTTATTATATATTTTAATTTGTCCTAGGTTTAGGTTCACTTAAAATAAACTCATTCAATAAAAAGATATCAAGATTAATTGAAATGAACTACCATCACATAATACATATTTGTTTATATCTTTCCATCATATATAGTATACATATAGTTAAGTCCTAAACATACCTATACATGCAATTTATATCTTAGCACATTTAAATGATGAATGTAATGCATTTGGAATTGATGTTTCATTTGGTTGAATTATTTTGTCATATTAATTTAAAGATCTATCAAAATTCTTATACAAAAGTATAAGAAAAGAACTCTAAATTATATGATTAATTAATTCAACCACTTGAACAAAGTATGAATGCATTGTATTTTTAATAGAAAAGAGGGATTTTCATTCATTAGTCAAATGTACACATAAATGTATAAAAGTTTTAAGCAAATACATACCATTGTCTACACCAATGGAGTAAGGTAGGAACCTCCTTGGGCTACTTAAAGTCATGCATCCCTGTGATGTCCAGACTAATATACCCGTTATCCTCAAATACATATGGATGTATAAACAATTATACGAATGAGAATCATGCAAAAGTGGGATTTGATTTGATTAAATTATGGTTTTCATCTGCTAGTTGTATCACACATGCATGTATATATATATATATATATATATATATATATATATATATATATATATATATATATATATATATATATATATATATATATATATATGCAAGCAACTATAGAAATGAAAACTATACAAAAATATGATTCAATTTAATTGATTTATTTGTGTAAATAAGTTAGAGATCTATCTAAATTCTAATGTCAAAATGCATAAGAATGAAATCAAGCAAGTATGTTGCCATTGTTCTACACCAAGGGAGTAAGGTAGGAACCTCCTTGGGGATACTTAAAGCTGTGCGTCCCTGGGATGTCCAGACTATTATACTCGCTAACATTCTTACTTATACAAATCAACATATGAATATAAGAAAGAAACTCCACCTCATACACTAAGTTTATATTCACATGCACCTCCTATATATGTATAACTAAAGTCATAATACATATTCTTATTCATTAAGAAGCTTTTGAAAATATGTTTGAGATTTAGTAGTGATAATAGCCACATATATTTTTAATTAAGTCAACACATACAAATTTGACATAAAAAGAAATTATTTTATTTATTTAATTTTTGAAAGATATGAATGCATGAATCAAGTGATATACAATACTTTAGTATGATTATAAAGAAATAAAGAAACACAAGCATATAATCTCATTCAATTCAACTAATTCCTAAGGACAATCAAATTAAATAAGCTTATTTAAAATAAATTAAAGTTTTCTTAAAGCCATTTTTGATTTCATGTTTGAGTTGATTTATGAAATGAGAAAGAGGTTTGCTGGTCCTAATTCCATTCCCATATGTGTAAGTTAATGTGATTTAATGAAAAGCAATTAGGTTGATTTCAAGAATTGATTAAGTTAAGCATGGATTCAATCAATTAATTAACCCCTACCTATGTCACCTTAAGGTAATTAATTAAACAATTATGAGATAATATGATATGCAACCACATAGAAAGCAAATAGAAATGCTCTTATGAAATGAAAGTGGCATAATGCAATTAGTCAAAATTATTAATTTACTAAGCTTAAGGAGCTCACTTAATTACTCTTATGATTTTCTCACACACATGAGCTAATCATAATTTCTTTAGCTCTCTTTTTAGGCTATTGAACACCCAAAAAGCTACCCAAGAGTTTTAATTAGACAAGTTCTAGAATGACTATGATTTTAATTTGATTAATCAAGCCATTTAATTAATGAATTAAACCATTAATTAATCCCAAATTGATTAATTTCAAGTTAAGTGAAATGAACTTAGGGAAAAGAATAGAAAAAAGATCTCAATCTCATTCCTCAAGCTCATTTACTATTCCATAATGATTAATAAGCTTAATTAATTATTTTTTACTATTTAAAATGTTAATTAATCACATAATTAATTAAGAGAGTTAAGGCTAAGATAAGAATTTTCCTAATTAACTAAGCAATAAATCCCAAAAAAAAAAAAATTATGGGAGGCGAGGTCATCCCATTAATCAACCTTAGAAAGTTTGAAAGTAATTACTTGGTAATTAGGGAGTAATTAAGCTAATTAAGTTTTTAATTAAACCTAATTAAGACTTAATTACTATTTCAAAATTAATTAAAATTAATTTTAAATTAATCTCCTCTTAAATACCTTTAAGATGAGTATTTATTTATATTTTTTAGATTTTTTTATAATTAGTTATAAATTTTAGAAGTTTCAGAATTAAAAATAGATTAATTAACCTAATTAACCCCTAATCCCGTCAGCGCCACATGAGAGCTGACATGGTGCGCTTTTCACGTGGCATGACGGGATTTTTTATTTAAGTTATCACATCAGATGCTGATGCGGACGACAGTGGAACGTATTTTTGCGTTAACTGTTCGTATTAGATCAAACACGTGGTTCCAAAGAAGAAATGAGGGGTTCTATGCATGATTAGATCAAGACCGTCCATTTAGATCATGCGAAATGGAAGGTCCTGATCCTCCTTTCGGTGAGAGGATACCGTCGTCATCGTCGATCGAAACTCACCCGGATGGAGATCAAAATGATTCCACACCTTGAGCATAACAAACACATCTAACAGTGGAGATCATATGAGATGCAATTTTCTTCACAAAGGACCAACCTATTTTGAGCTAAGGATCGATTTTAATGGCATAACTCACCGGAGCTTATGATTGGTGGTTCCAACGATTGAGGAAGCTTAATTTGATAGAAATGAAGCCTTGTTGAGCCACACAAGCTTTGATTTAGTGTAGTGTGCTCGAAAGACCACCCCACATCACGTAAGCAATCAATCATGATTGAACCCACCCTCCGGCCATCGAGAAGCTTGGAAAATAATTCATTTCGGCTTGCCTAGGTCCAAGGATGGTGTGTGCAAAGTTAATTGCACTTTGATTATGAAATGGGAAAATAGGAATCACTTGTTTGCTCCCCTATTTTGGTTTTACGTAAAACCAAGAATGGGGATTTTTGGTTGCTCGGGAAGTGCAAGGGGAGGCTTTGGGAACTCTTTTCTTGGCTGGTAGAGTTGAATCCAATGTCATTGTGTGTGTTTGAGTGAGAATGAGGGGGGTATACCCCCTCTTCTTGATGGATGGTGGTGATGGTTTTGACATTTTGGATCTATGGCTATGATGGGGAGCTCGATTTGGGAAGAGAAGCACTCCACTTGTCCTCGCATGAGTGGAGGAAGGTTAGGAGGTAGCTACCATGGGAGTAGTGGGTGTCCTTGGTGGTTTGAAAAGCTCCAATAGGAATGGGGAGGTAATTTCACCTCCCCATGTGTCATGGCTGACCCAACCACCCTTGGGCCAGGTCAGCCACAGTCCTTGGTGCTTAAGTGGACCTATGAATGAGTGTCAAGTTGCCAAGTGGAGGAAATGACCAAAGATGCAAGAGTCTTATCTCATGGGATGCCCTAGGCCTAAGGGCAAAGTGGTCATTTGATTATGGGTTTGATTTAGCAGATTTGAAATGGGTTAAAAGTGGGTTAGCCCAAATTTCAAGTGGTTTGGAGTTTATTTGATTTGACCTATTTAGGTCAAATTGGGTTAGGTTGTGTCAAGTTGACCAATTGGTCAAATTGGGTCAAACCAAGGATTGCGTCAAATTCACATGATTATTTGGAGTGTATTGGTGTCATTGGTTTGGTTAAATTTGCTTTGGATTTGATTATGGCTCATTTGGGTTCATATAGGTCAAATTGATCAAGTTGACCAATTTGACAAATTTGTCCAAATTGGGTTAGGTTAGGTGTTGAGTCAAGTTCAATTGGCTAATTAAAAATGATTGTAGACTTTGGTTTGGTTTAATCTAGAATTAATTTGGATTTTGGCTAATTTGACCATTTAGGTCAGTTTTGGCTAGGTTAGGTTAGGTTGACAAATTGGTCAAATTGGGCTCAATAATGGCTTTGGCTAAGTTCAATAATCAATTTTGAATGAACTTGAACCATTGGTTGCAATCGATTTGGGTTGGATTGTGATTTGACCTATTTTGGCTTTCTAGGCCAATTTGGGTCAACTTGGGTCAAATGGCCAATTGGACTTGGTTTAGCTCAATTGAGGGTTTGGTCGTATTCAATCATTGAATATGAATTTGTTTGAATCAAAGGTTTCATCAATTTGGCATGTGGTGTGTTTTGGCTAGTTTAGGTTTTATTTGGGCTAAAGGTGACTTGGTTAATGAGCTAGGTTGACTTGGTTTGACCCAATTCAAGATAATTGATTAACCTATGATGATTGTTGATCATAATATGAGGTTTGGATGGGCTCAATTCAATCCAATTTGGGTTGGATTAGAACTTGGCTCAAGAAAGACTTTTAGGTCACTTTGGATCAAGTGAACATAAATGGGTCAATTGGCTTGATCATGACTTGATTCAAGTTTAGTTATATTGATAAATGGATTTGAGATAGAAATATAAATCCAATTGCAAATAGTTTGAAGCCATATGGATTTTGGTTCATATGATAATTTCAAGTCAAAAGGGCTAACTTGGGTTTGGCTTGGGTTGGATTTGGCTATTTGGATTTATATTTCATTTACATTTGGAAATATAAATGAAGATATAAATGAGTTATGAGAAAATCACTTGAGTTTGGAGTGATTTGAGAGAAAATTTGATCAAACCTAAGGATGTAGGTCAAAAGAGCTTAAGTGGGGAATTTATTTAGTTTGATTTATTTTTTTGTCATTGGAGGGTAGGTTTCATTTATATTTGTGAATATAAATGAAGGAACAACTGATTTATAAAGAAATTAATTGAGTTTGGGATAGTTTGGATTGATATTTGACTAAGCTTATGAGAATGGTTCATAAGACTAAGGAGGGGAATTTTGTCTTGGATTTAATTTGAGATTGGTTTGTTTGGTTTAGAATTGATTTATGATTTGATATTTGATTTGAGATTAAATTGATATTTGAGAAAATCAATTGAATTGGGGTTGATTTGAATTTAGTTAAGGCTAAGTCCATATGAGAAAAATCAAAGGGCTCAGGAAGGGTTTTTGCATTTGGATTCGATCATGGGATTGAATCATTTGACTTAGAATTTGGTTTATGATTTGGAGTTTGAATTGATATTTGAATTTTAGGTTTGGTTTGAGAAGGAAATCATGAGTTGGGTTTAGGCCATAGGGTAGGTGAGTTTTTCGAAGTCCCTAGGGCACAACTTATTTCAGTAGCTAACTCTTCTAAGTCTCTAAGCTTAGGTTAAGTGTTCACCTAATCACTAGAAGTGTCTTAAGACTAAGGAGCTCTTAGTGTCTACAAGAGTCCTAGCTCTATGATGAGGGAGTTGAGAACTCACTCAAAAGTGAGGTCAACAGAGAGTTACATTAGGGTAGCGCACCTTTTTCTCCGGGGCCAATGGCCTCAAAAAATTTTCTAGCATGTAGCACCTCAACCTAGAACATGAGATATTGAGTTATAAATAGACAAGTCAATGCTTCAGGGCCAAAAGGATAGTGCCATGTTGACCTCATTTTTAGGATGAGCTCTCAACCCCTCCGTCTTAGACATAAGACTCCTCTTAGACTTTAAGATATCCTTAGTCTTAAGAAACATCTAGTGATTAGGTGGACACTCAACCTAACCCTAGAGACTTAGAAGAGTTAGTCATAGGAATAGGTCATGCCTTAGGGGTGTTAGGAAAATTTTTCTACCATATAGCTTGAACCAACTCCTCACTTCCTTCCTTTAATTTAAATTCAAATCAACTCCAAACTCATATAAACTTCAACTCTAAATCAAACCTTGAATCAATTTCAATAGATTTTCTCAAATCATGAATTAATTCCAAATAATTGAAATCCATGATGAATTCCAAATGATTGAAATCCATGATAAATTCCAAATCTAAAATCTTTCCTAAGCCCTTTGATTCTATCTTTTGGACTTAGCTCAAATCAAATCCAAATCAATTCAAATTCAAGAAATATTCTCATAACCCATTTATATTCTCATTTATATTCACAAATATAAATGAAATATAAATTCAAATATCCAAAACCAAATTCAAAACTCAAACTCAAATTCAACCCAAATCCAACTTTAGCCTTTCAAGCCAAATTCTTGAACTTAGCCAAATCAAACTCAAATCAAGCCAAACCCTTGATTTTTATTCATGATTCAATCAATCCTTCAATCATGAACCCAAATATAAACATAAACTTCAATCTTCAAACCAAAACTAAATTCAAAAATCAAACCCAAGTCAAACTCATGTTCACCCTTTGAACTTGAAATTATCAAATGAATCAAAACCCATTTGACTTCAAATCTCTTGCAAATAGATTTCTATTTCAATCACAAGTACATATGTGAGTTTAACCAAACTTGAATCAAGCCTTGATCAAGCCAACTAAACCCAATTGGCTCACTTGACCTAAAGTGGCCAATTTGACCAACATGAACCAAAATTCAATTCAATCCAAATCAAAGTGAATTAAGCCAATCCAAACTTCACGTCATATTTGTTGATCATCATAGGTTTATATCATGAATTTGGTTAAACCAAGTCAACCTTACCCGTTGACCAAGTCAACCCTTTAACCCATATGAACCCAAACTAGACAAATTACAACCTAAATCAAATTGATTGCAACCAATGGCTCAAGTTCACTCAAAATTGATTATTGAACTTGACCAAAGCCTCAAGAAAACCCAATTTGACCAATTGGCCAACTAGCCCAATTGACCATGAACCCAACTTGACTTGAAAGGTTAAATCAACTTGAAATTAAATCAAACCAAAATTAATTGAATCTTAAGCCTACAATATATTCCAAATGATCAACCAAACCCAAACCAAGCCATGATTGAAGCCAATTTGGTCAATTGGGTCAAATTAGTCAACTTAGCCCAAATTGACCTAAAGGATCAAATTGGCCAAAATCCAAATTAAATCCAAATTAAACCAAATTAATTGAAACCAATTGAACCAATATACTCCAAATAGTCATTTGAACTTGACCCAACTCTTAGTTTGACCCAATTTGACCAATTGGTCAACATAATCCATTTTGACCTAATTTGATCAAAATAGGAAAAATTATTAAACCAAATGAATTTCAAATGACATGAAATTTGGTCCAACTTACTTTTGACTCGTTTCAAATATGCCCAAATCAAATTCCATGTCAAATGACCACTTTACCCTTAGGTCAAGGGCATCCCATGAGAAAAGACACTTTCCTAAGTGATCATTTCTCTTCCTTCACTTGGCACTCATCCATTGGTCCATAGGCACCAAGGACACTGATTTTCGACCCAATGAGTGGTTTGGGCAGCCATGACTCATGGGGAGGTGAAATCACCTCTCCCATTGGAACACTTGGCATGAA
>CM038217.1:163556870-163736254 GCA_021442155.1 Cymbidium sinense | reverse complement strand
TTTTATTTATAGGCATGAACCAACCTTTTATGTGGACTCCACCATAACTCATGATAATTTCAATCAAATAATTGATGAATTATGAAATCAAGGGGCCCATTAATGATGTGTTATGAAAACAATAAAACTCGTTAAGGAAGTCATGAATATGAGAGGTTTTGAATAAGCTTCATGTGCATATCATAACATAATATCCAACTCCAATTCAAGCACTTCATTAATTCATGTGAAGGTTCTAAAGGATTGAGCTCCCTTTGTAAATACTATAAATCCATCTTATACTCGAGTCTATCGCTCTAAGATACATGCGAACACTCTCGATACATATGTCTTGAAATTCACATAGTGTATCAGAGAGGCAGATCTTTATATATGAGATGAGGCGACCATTAACTCAACTTAAATGTTTATAAGTACATGCAAATATTTTAATGAAGTGAATTGAACATAGACATACATTAAGAGGTGACATTTTATCCAATTCAAGTGTTTCCTTAATATGTGAAAATACTCAAATGGAAAATAAATTCATATAAACTTGTATTTGGTTCAAATACTCCAATGCTTGCATAAATTTTCGAATAAATGAATGAGATGCTTACATGCATTACAAAATGATCATATGCTCAATCATGTTGCATTAAGATGCATATCAATCACCTGAATGATGAAATACTGCATTCATTACAAAGCAACATCATATCTAAATTTGATGTTTTAGAATAACTTAAGGTGAGATGATCATACACATTCTGAGAGTATTCCTAACCTCAGTTTCAAACATCTCGAAGCATGTATGAGTATTTTATGAAATGAATAAGCGATTATATATGCAAGCAATTGAAAACCTACATGGGCCTAGACATTATGCTGAATGTTTAAACTTCGGTCGAGGATCTTTGCTGGGTTGATTCAGTTTAGTCTTAGGGGCTGGGTCGGGTTAACAAAACCTAAAATCTATTATAAGAATTTCAACTTAGTAAAATATCAAGAAGTTAATTACGTCATGTGTAGATCGATCCTCTGTATGAGCTAAACAGTTGAGTGAGGATCTAAAGTTCTCAAATATATTTGATTCAATCAATTAACTACCTCGAAGATGGTTGTGTTAAATGAAAATTTTAACCGGAGGGGATACTTCCATCAAAATATGATTACAATTTCAAAGCAAATTAGCTTAAATGGAATATCAATCTAAATGCAGAATTTAAATATCATTGAGCTATAAATGTCTAAGTGAAATTCAATATTAAAAAAAAATTTAAAGGACGTGACAAATTAAGAAAATCCTAGCTCACAAAGGAGTCAAAGTCAAATCAAGTACACAACTATGTTTACTCTCAAACAATCATGCCGATGGGGCGTGACCGTGTCCTCGGACGTGTGGCTTGGCCAGTAGGCTCCACATGATGCAGTTACGATGAGAGTCCTCTGACTGGGTGGTTGTCGCTAAATGACCCCACTATATCACGGTCACGACTATAGCTCGTATGCTCCCCAATGGCTCTGCCCTTTGAGTTGTGAACCATAGGATATACTTGATTCGGAAAAAAGCCCATTTGTTAGCTAAGGTAGACTTAAGCTTCTTTCCTTAAACAAATACCACCCCAGGTCTATAAGGATTTCTTAGATGACGTAACCCATGTGTTGCTGATAAGGATCCTTGGGTCAGGTTGGGTCGACTACCTCCTCTGGCTAAGTAGACTAGGGACCGCGACATCCCGTGATGATAGAACCATGGGATCTAGATCAAACACGTCATCGTTCCCCCAACATAAGCTTTAAATTGAAATAATAAATCTCATAAATTTTAAACTCCAGTCACTGCTATTATACACTCGTTATTTAACGATTCATCAACTAGCCTTAATCAAAAGTGCTTTTTTAGTATTGACAAACGTAATTAACTATAGGTACTTGCGCCTATAGGAAACCTGGAACCAGATC
Source organism: Cymbidium sinense (assembly GCA_021442155.1). Lineage (NCBI taxonomy): Eukaryota > Viridiplantae > Streptophyta > Magnoliopsida > Asparagales > Orchidaceae > Cymbidium > Cymbidium sinense. The sequence goes on along the minus strand of CM038217.1, from coordinate 163,734,307 downwards.
TAAAGTCCTCACCAAATGATGGCGAAATCTCAGGGTAGTGTCTTATCTACTATTCCACTTGCCTTCTAAAAATTTCACCGACACTTTAAATCACTCTCTTCATCGAGTTAGGTGGCAAATTTTGAGCCCACAATTTAGGCGATTCACGACATGTTTCTCTTTCCATCTTTGGCTAGTAGAATCAAAGCTACGATAGCAGCGGAGTATAGTAAAATGAAAACTTAAAGTTATTTATAAAGTTAAATTGATTGAAATTCAAAATTATTTTTATAATAAACATAATTCTGAAGTTTTGAAAATCTTTTGTTTATTCATAACTTGTTTTCATATTTTATAGTGTTTGTTCTGTTATATCTCTGCATCATAAAAGTGTAGGATGATATATCAATTACAGATTACTAATCCCCATCTTTCATTTTGTAGATGGATCTTCAGAACACACCCTTCACTTTGCGGTATGAGCCAACATCCGTTTGGCTAATCTGTCATCAACAGGGGACATTGCTACTATACAATTGGTAGCATAGATTTCCCGATCACGCTTCAACTATTAGGCTTGCACGAGACAAGCATGCATAACTTGGATATCAGCCCGTGCAGTAGGCCAAATCCACTAAAACTCCTATTGCGTTGAGGTCCTCGAAGAGAGCCTCAGATTTGAAAGGTTGGGACACCAAGCTCCACCATGAAGAGAATGATGACGGGAAAATAATTTCAGTAGTGCATCCGAATGCTACTTTCCTGCCGACGTTGCCCTTTGCACAAGGCTAACATGATGCTGGAACTTCTTCATATGGAGGAAAGCTAACTAGAATGCAGAAGAGAAGAAGGAATGTTGAGTTACGAGCCCATCAGCTCTCACCTGGTCCCTCTATTACACAACCAGCTGTGGAACCAAAAGTGAGTGTTCTCACTCACAAAAAATTTGAAAATCTCAAGTGAGTAAAAAGGAACAGCAATACTGGTGATATTAAACAATCATTCTGAGAGCAACGATACCAAGCTCTAACCCCACAAAGGAGGCATCCTGAGATTTTATCCTCTAGAGTGCACAATGTTCTGAAAGTTGTTAAAGAACATTGCCTTATAAAGAGATATCAGAGGATTATTAGAGAAGCCAACAATGCTCCACCAAAAGCTATCATCAAAGGTAGTAAGAACTTCGGGGCATTACAAATAAATACGCGGTGAACATCGAGGCATGACACGAACCACGTTCAGAATCCCACTAGAAGGTCCTAGAAGGGAAAATAAGTATGGAGTTCGAAGCCTCAAGAAGAAGCTGCCACATAAAGGCAAAAATGCGTGACATCCGGTTTGCATATCCGGAGATCCCGATGTGAGGCCCAATAAGAATGGGTTCTAAAAGAATGTTACAATCAATGAGGCTCGTGGTGGTCGACACCCTGGAGAATTCTCTAGGGAATCCCATCACCAACCTAAACGATCTTCCCTTTATTTTGATCATAGCTCTCCAATTGAGGAGACGTTTGTCCCACACTTTGAGCCTGAAATCAGATAGAGATGTCGATCTGAGATAAGGCTACAAGAAGAAGAAGAAGAGGAAGATGAAGAATATTGATGACCTCCACATATGTGTCATAAGTCGAGTCAAGCCCACATGTCGAATTCGACGGACTTCGAAAGTGACAATACACAAATCGCTCAAAATACACTAAACATCACCGAAAATGGTCAAAATGACTTCTGATCGATGAATGGACTTTGTCGTCGCATTTAGAATGTCAAAATTGGTCGGAATATAAATATTGAATAATCTAAAGATCAACCGACCAACTGATCGAGCTATCAATGTGTCAACGCGCATATCGGGAAAGGGAAGCTGCGACGATATCCGAACAACCTCCGTTCATAAAATTGATCACACCGTTAGCTTCAAAACATCAAAAACTATTAAATGAGACTATTCGCATTAAATTCGGATGAGTCTATGCAAATGTTGAATAATCGAAAGTGACAGCACACAAATCGAGACTAAAAAACACGAGACGTCGCCAAAATCAATACAAATGACCTCCGATCGACGAACGAATTTTGCCAGCATGTTCAAAACGTCCAAATTGGTCATAATATAAATATTACACAACTTGATGATCAACGATCAAGCAGTCCTCAACATGCTTGCATATCGAGGTCGGGGCACGCGTAAATCAAACAATCTCATTTGCAAAATTGATTTGGTTAGCAAAACATTAAAATCTATCAAGTACAAATATTTGCACTCAATTCAAACGAGTCTGCATGAATGTCGTAGAATTTTGGTGAAATTGACTCAATTTGAGTGAAAGCAACAGCATTTTGAGCAATTGTCTTGACAATATATATTACGCTATATAATAACATTATATATATATATATATATATATATATAATATATATATATATATATATATATATATATATATATATTGACCATGTGATTTTATCGACATAAAAGTCATTTTAAGTACGATTAAGTTGTTAAAGGAATTAAATGAACCCAATTCTAACCTAAATCCCCTCATCTCACTCGAACCTAATTCCAAAACCCGACACATTAAATCACTCTCTTTAATTCAATTTATCGAGAGGTCGATGGCGAATTTTTGAAGCCCATAAATTTTTGGCAACTCTGCTTGGGACGTGATTCTCTTTTCATCTTTGGTTAGTCATATATGTGCTATAGTAGCAATAAAATTTTTGAAAATTCAAAACAAAAAATGGTGATTTAAGTGTGTAATAAATTCAATATGAGGCTCTATGTAGAATGAATCATTCCATAGATTATATATTTATTACACTATTATTTTGTTCCGTAGTGCAGCTGCATTTTGAAAGTATGGGGTCAAATAATAATTGCTAATTACTAATCCCCATATTTCACTTTTGTAGAATAGATCTATAGAGCACTCCTTTCAAGTTCGGTTGTGAACATCTGCTAACAATGTCATCATCAACATGAGAGATGTTGGGGCTACCATTCAATTTGTAGCTTGAGTTTCCTATCGTATGCAACTCTGAAGTACCCACGTGGTACATTAGGTCGAGGCTATCTTTGGAAGGCCTCAAGTTACTAAAGCTCCTATTAGTAATATTAGTCAACCATTTAGACCAACTCTTAAGGAGTTCTCGAGAGAACTTTTTCAAAAAAGGTCAATCAAGCTCTCATGAAAAGAACCGTCAATGGGAAAAGCTGTGTCTTTAATTCCTCGGTAATGCATTGGCAATTGAACCTCTTGTACTGGAAAGATCATGACTCATCGTGAAGCAAATTAACTAGGCATAGAAGAAGGAGAAAGCGGTGAGGGCTCGGAAATCTAAGCGACTTAGTGAACAAGCGTCTGCCTGAGTATTCCACAAACAATAACTTTGACAATCTAAAGTGGATAAAGAGGAATAGCTTTACTGACAAAATAAAGCAATCCTTTTGGAACCAACCACGTCAAGCTCCACCATCACAGAGGAGACAACCTGAAACACTATCTGTCATGATACATAAAGTTCTCAAAGTAGCCAAGGACAAAGGCCTAATAAAAAGAAGATTTCAGAGGTCTGTGGTGATGGAAATTACTAAAGCTCCACCAAGAAAGTTGTCATCTCTTTTGGTAACTAACCATCGAGCCCAATATGCTTCACATGGTGAGCATCGGAGTGTGACACTTAGACCGCGTGTCCAGGAATCCGCTGCTGAAAGGTCCCAGCGAATGGGTAAACAGATATGGAGGCCAAGGCCCCATAGTGAAACCTCGAAGAATGGAAGAGGTGTGACATCTGACACATATACTCAGAAATCTGCCTCAAAAATAACTCATCAGAAGTGAATACCCAAAAGTAGAGATATCATTGATGAAAGACATGATGGTTGTCACCCTGGAGAATCCTCTAGAGGATCCCATCGATCGATTCACCCCACAGAGAAGGTTGACTTTGATCGATCCTTTAATAGAAGTGTATGTTTAGCACATTGAACTAGAAATCCGGAAATGTAATGACAAAATTTGTGTAAGAAGAAAATAATGAAGAGGACACTATGGAAGTGGAAGTTGTCTATATGATTCGAGATATAGATGAACTTTCGCACCATCAACAACATGAATCAAGGAACACAACTGAATTGACATTTATGAAGAAGAGTCTTCACAGAAGCAAATAGAAGAGGAATCTTCAATCTCTGCTAAAGATGAAGAAGAAGAAGACCAGAATGAGAAAGAAATTATGCATGTCGAAGTTGTCTATATGGTTGAACCAGGAAATGATCAGTATGGTACACACTTTTATACTCGTCATCATTACAACAACAATTGTCTCAAATGCACAAAGAGAAGGACAGTCAAGTTCTTCCCCTGAAGATGAGCAAGGAGCAGAACAACGATAAGAAATAGAGGAAGAAGAAGAGCATGTACTTGTTGACGTTGTAGCGCTAGTTAGAGAGAAAAGAGAAATGCAGCATCAAATGGAGGTCAAAGACAAGGAGATTGCATAGCTTGGTACCAAGATGAATGATATGATGGTACAAATGAACATCATGATGGAGATGTTGCAGAAGAATATCACATCAAATGTATCACCTATCTTTTCTGCTAATCAACAGACAGCTAATAATATAACTTTTATACCACCAGCCACTGTGGTACCTCAAGATCCTATAGTACATGCTACGCATGAAGCGAGGAATTAGGTTAACCCACTACCTCTCTAGCCAACAATGCAAAATAGCACACGGCAACAACATGCTTTCACTAGAAATGATAATCAAAGAAAAAAAAGATAAAGAGATAGCCTCAGCGGTGAAAAGTGGTGAGTAAGGGTCACCCTTACCGGTGAATATGACCAAGTGTCATTTAAAGGTTACTCAGTCAAAATTTAATACTTTCAGTGGGCTTGGTAATCTAAAGCAACATCTGGCCCAATTTAAAGCTACTTGTGGTAACATGGGGGGAACGACGCACTATTTTTCCATCAATTTGTCAATAGCCTGACCTCAGTCGCTTTCGAATGGTATGCAAAATTGTCAAATGATTCAATTAAAACCTTTGTTGAATTAGAGACTATATTTGTGAAAAGGTTCATCAGTGCAACCGAGAAAATCACAATCGTTGACCTTGCTTTACTGAAAAGAAGAAAAAATGAGTCAGTAACAAAATTTATAAGTCGTTGGCATAACTTAAGTATGAAGTGGGAGCAACAAATGGAAAAGGAACATGCGATCCAATTGCTAATGGGCAATATGGATGATAAAATGACACAATTTCTATTCATGGCATCGATTGCAACATTCCAAGACTTGCTCGATAGGGTGGCTAAATTCAAAAAATTGAATCACCATAAGTCTGAAGTCTATGCAGATAAAGCAAAGAGAAACAAACCTTCAGACTGAAGAAGAAATGAAATTCATGCAGCTTCATATAGTTCAAATGCGGCGGGTGATACAATGTGGATAAAGGAAAGTAGCTAACAATGATGATAAGGAAAGAAGCTCTAATCAATAGACAAAATTGGTATTAAGAGGCAATGACAAACCTCAGACTTTTCCAAGTGGTGAGGAGCGTCCAAAACAAGCAACAAGAGATGATGAGAGAATGCGGCCATCTCTTAAGGAAAAGATGATCAAAGAATATTCCTTAGAAGAGACAGTGTGACTAAATTATTTTGTCAAGCAGTCAAAGCTAGTTTATAATTACCAGAAATTAAAAGGCCTTAGAAGGCGTCAAGTGAATCCAAATTACTATCTCTATCATCAATGATCGGTCACCTATTGAAGATTGTTATGTCTTCAAGGATTGGCTAGAAAGGAAGTATCGATGAGATGAATTTACGCTATCCAATAATTTCTAATCAACCCAAAAAGAGAGTCTACAAGGATGATTACGTCCTCTTTCGTATTATCTAGCAAAGATAAAAAGAAGGAGAAATCAGTTCAGACTGAAGAATGGGAAACTGTAGTCTCCAAAAAGACGTGAAAATGCTGAAACATCTAAAAGGTGTCCCTAGTGTTAAGTGGAAATCACCCCTTGAACCTATATTAGACTTAAAAGAGATACATAAACTAAGTGTTTGGGCTTCTTAGTGACATTTGATAAGACTACTTCATCGACCGGCAATCTATTATGAGCCTCAAAATCAAAAAGTCTACTAAGAAAAGGAAGATCAAGAAGAAAACTACAATTCAAAAGATTATTAACAATCTAGAGGAGTATCACCAGCCGGCAAAGCCACCATTTAAGCTTGTAGACTTTATGCCTAAACTTCGCATTGATGAATCAGATGAAGAAGATAATGGTGAATCTTGTCTAGTTGAGACATGTCGAATCATCTACATGATGTCAGATGTTCTTCAGCATCAGTTACTCCAAAATGACAAGGGTACTCAGGCAGACTCGACCAACCCGTCAAAATTCTTGTCAGGAAAGCAAGAAGAGCCCGAGGAGCTAACATCTAAATTTTGTTTAATGACTCAACAAGACAATAACAGTTCATATAAAGAGCTATGTTTGCCCGACGGAGAAGAGTCAGACTCATCGATATCGTCATGTATGAAACGTATGACGTTGAAAAATGAGTCTAGCCCTTTTGGCCAATCTTCCAGAATAAGAAGAGAATTTGAAGAAATTATATATTTAGAAGAATCTAAGCAAGATAAAGTAATTTAAGTTCAGTTGAGAAATGGTAAAGTTTTACCACCTACATCAAAGAAGAAAAATGCAAATAAATTGAAGTCAACGAGGATATAATTCCCAAAAATCCTAGGATAAAGCCTAAGTCAAGCGAGAAGATAGATTATAATATTCTATCACATCTGAGAAAGATCCTACTAAGTGTATGTGAGACTCTCTTGATTCAAAAGATCTTCAAGAAACTTTGATGCAAGCTCTCAAAGATCCAGAGAGCTATGAAGCTTACTTTGCTAAAAAATGTATGATCGAAGCATTGCAAACTCAAGATCTCCTAGTAATCACATTTTCTGAAAAAGATCTTATATTTGGAGCGGGCCATATCCTCTATATGTTTTCTTGTGAGAGTGATGACATCTCGATCAAATATTATTGATCTTGGTTCTTTTATCAATCTTATGAGTCTAAAGGTATTAAGAGGATTATCACTTGATATCCAACATCTTGGGAGAGATAAGTTGATGGTTCATGATTTTAATGAAAAATGACAAAAAAACCCTCGACTCTTTTATTCTCCTGTTCAAGTTTTGAGATTTATATACAGAAGCCAAGTTTCATGTAATCGATGCCGATACATCATTTAGAGCTCTCTTGGGCGCCATGATGAAAGTATAACATGGTCCCATCAACATCAACTATAATGTATGAAGTATCTAAGAAGAAGGAGAAGAATTGAGAATTCTCGGTAACCTACAACCATTCTCTGCCAATGAAGCAAAGATCTATGAAGATGTGAAATATTTCATCCCTAAAGAGCCTAAGCTAACAGAGCCCCTCTTGAAGCAGTAGCATCCACTTTAGGAACGAAAAAATAATTTCACAAAGTGAAAAAGCTAGAAGCAAAGAGGAAGAGAGAAGGAAATGTCAACTCTTCTTAAAGCACTTGATCCTGCACCTAAATTAAGAAAATCAGTTCCTTATTTGGGAAGTGACACAGAAAGAGAAGATATTCCTGTCAAACTTAAAGGAACTTATAAACTTTCAAGAAAGACAGAGTATGAAATAAGTGATTCTGATTCAGACTATGATTTTGAATCTACTTACAAAAATAGAGTTCAAATGGTTGCGTCAAGGAGGATGGCTCAATTGGCAGATTCAGATGACTCACTCAAAATTATACCCATCCCTCAGCAGTGCTTCAAAGAAATTAGTCCACTGGATGTTCATAATATTGAAGAATTGATAACATTCTATGTGCCGTAGTTGAGTAGAGTGGTGGAACAGGAACTCTATTTTACAAATTTGAAGAGTCTCAGTCCCACAATTTTAGTCGGCCTACTCAACATGAAAATTTCAATTAGGTAGTGTCAACAAGAATACCAATATACTATCCGCAGAAATTGCGATGAATGATGCATAAGCTTGGAATTCATATTGGAACTACTAAGCATAGAACTCAAATATTTAACAAGATGTGAAGCCAAAGAAGACTTCAAGCATTCCGAAGAAGTGATAAGTTTATCACTAAAGGTCTGGGGTTCATCCACAAATATCATCAAAATAGAGCTTATTATAATGTAATAGAAGCTGAGATAGAAACTCATAGTGATGAAGAAGATGATTCCCATGAAAATCTTCTTAAAAATGATGAAGAAGTAGAAGCCAAGCCCACACCTGAAGAACTTGAAGATGGTGGACAAATAGCTACTATGGATGAACTTAAAGAAATCAACCTAGAGTCAAGATGATCCCATCCAACTTTCGTGCCGCCTGCTTGAGAAAGTTGAAGAGCTAAAAATGCTACTTTGTGAATTCAGGGATTGCTTTGCCTAGACATATTCTAAAATGTCAGGCTTATCCCTGATGTAGCAGTTCATAAACTAACTATTAAACCAGATGCGATGCCTGTTAAGCAAGCTCCTAGGCGAATGAGATTGGAGATTGAAGAATAGGTAATTCAAAACTAAGAAATTGATCGGGATTCATCCGGAGAAGTATGCGGTGGATAGCCAACATTGTCTAGTTAGAAGAAGAATAGCAAATCCGTCTGCATTGACTTGGGATCTAAATAAGGCATGCCCAAAAGATGACTTTGCCCAATATCGAAACTAGTGGACAACACTTCCAACTATGACATGTTCTCATTCATGGGATTGTGGGATACAACCAAATCAAAATGGTACCTGAAGATAAAAAAAATATCATTCAGAACACCTATTGGCATTTATTGCTACACGGTCATTCCCTTTGGCTTGAAAAATGATGGAGCTACATACCAAATGTTGGGGCATTTGCATTTGTTGAATCACATTTGTTGGGGCATTTGTTCAAATCGCATTTGTTCATTTGTTGAATCACAGCTTCCACATGTGTCATAAGTGAGTCAAGACATGTCGGCGGGCCGAGTGATAGTATCGGCTCAAAATGCATTGGACGTCACCTAAAATAGTTGAAACGACCTCCGATCGATGAATGGACTTCATCGTCATGTTCAAAATGTGAAATTGATCAATATATATATATTGGATAATCTAAGATCAGATAAATGATCAGCTATGATAATGCGACATGTATATCGGGGAAGGGAAGCTGTGACGATATCTGAATGACCTCCATTCATGAATTTGTTCTCATCGTTAGCTTTGAAACATCAAAAACTATTAAATGAGACTGTACACACTCAATTCGGACGAGTCTGTATAAATGTTGAATAATCGAAAGTGATTGCACGTAAATCGAGGCTGAAATACAAGAGGCATCGCCAAAATCAACCCAAATAACCTCCGATCGATGAAAGGATTTTGCCAACGCATTCAGAACATTGAAACTGGTCAGAATATAAATATTGTATTACTTGATGGTCAACTGATCAAGCGCTCGAGTCCTCAATGCTTGCATGCATATCAAGGTCGAGGGGCACTGACGTAAACCAAATGACCTCCGTTTGCAAGATTGATCATGTCGTTAGCTTCAAAACATCAAAATCTATCAAGTAAGACTATTCACACTCAATTTGGAGAAGATGAATATGTAGTGCATTTTAGAAATTGACTGTAAAGTCGATTATGAAGTTGAGAATGTAATAGTGATATATATATATATATATATATATATATATATATTCCATGTGATTTTATCCATAAAGTCATTTTAAGTTATTAAGTGATTAAAGGAATTAAATGAACCCAAATCACTTTCCCTCATTCAAAAAGACACATGTTAAATCACTCTCTTCAATTCAAGAGGTTGGTGGTAATTTTTGGAGCCCACAAGAATATCATGGGGGTAGATGTGGTGTATATGGTACAACACATCGGAGAACCATCTGGTATACAACAGTATCGATCCATGCGTCATGCAGCCGCACCTCCTATTCACATCGAAGAACCAACACCAGGTCCAACGAAAATAGAACCTTTTAGTTCCTCCTCAACTGACGAGCAAGAAGAGGAACAAGAAGAATAAGATAACACACTATTCGCTGACACTGCTATGCTTGCTCAAGTGCAAAGGCAAATGCAGTGGCAGATGAAAGTGAATGATAAAGAGATCTCTCAGTCGAATTCAAAGATGAATCAGATGATGATGCAGATGAATCTCATGATGCAAATGATCCGAGGACACGCGACACAATTCCTAATCATCAAACAATCAACACTGCATCCATCAATCCACCAGTTGAGCAAGCGCTACAAACCTCCAGAGCACAAAGTGCTCACGATGATAGAAATGAAGTCAATCAATTGACTTCTCAACCTACTCCTCAGCATATACTGAGCACATCCAAGCCAGTGACAGTTGTATAACATGAAACTATTATAAGTGAAAAGATCAAAGCTATCATAGCTGCAAAATAGGTGTCGTATCCTAAAAGTTACTCTGTGCCAAAATTCCATTCATTTGATGATAGCATAACCGAAACAGCAAAATTCAAAGCAACTTATGGTAATATTGGGGTAATGACGCCTTTGTTGTTCTAGTTCATTAGCAAACTTAACTTGCTTTTGAATGGTAGAGTTGTCAAATGACTTTAGTTAAGACATTCATCAGGCAATGTTTATCAAAAGATTTGCTAGTGCGTTAGAAAGACAACAATAGTTGACCTCCAGAGAAGAGAAAGAAGGATGAGTTAACTAAATACATAACTCAGGCCAACATGAGCATGAAGTGCGAGCAACAGCTGGAAGAAGAACATGAAATTTAGCTGCTAATGAGAAACATTGATGATAAAATGGTGCCCTATTTATGCATGGCTTCCATCACCACACCTTTAAAGAACTACTTGATCGGGTGGCAAAATTTGAAAAGTTGAATCTTTCCAAAATTGAAGGTCATCCAGACAAAACAAAGAAAGGAAGTTCCCAGAATCAAGGAGGAGTGAATCTCACATTGCTTCATATGATTCAAATAAAGGAAGGAGAGTAACTTACAATGTAGATAAGGGGAAACAACCAATCTATTTTGAAGAGAAAGTTAAACAACCCTTCAATTCTCAACTGAAGTTAGTTCTTAGAGGCAATGACAGAACTTTTGAGTAGTGGTGGCCAAGACAATCATTAGGAGATGATGATCAAATGCATCCATCTCTTAAGAAGAAAATGAATAAAGAATACTGTTGACCTCATTTTTTGCAATGAGCTCTCAACTCTCTTCATCTTAGGCATAGGATTTTCTCTTAGAGATTAAGCTTCCTTAGTCTTAAGATATCTCTTTGTTGACCTCATCTTGTAGTGAGCTCTCAACTTTTCCACCTTAGGCATAGGACCTCTCTTAGTCATTAAAAGTTTTCTTAGTCTTAAGACACTTCTAGTGATTAGGTGAACACTTTACCTAACCTAGAGACTTAGAAGAGTTAGATGTAGGAATAGGGTTATGCCTTAGGGTTTAGGAAAGCTTGCCCCTTTTAGCTTAAACCACATTATTCCTTCCTTCTCTCCTTCAAGTCAAATTCAAATCAAATTCTAATCATTTGATTTTCTCAAATCTGAATCAATATCAAATCAATGGATTCTCAAATTATCTTTCAATTCCAAACTTATGATTGAAACCCATGATTGAAATCTATGATCAAATCCAAAATTCCAAATTTCTCCTAAGTCCCTTTGATTCCTTCTTAAGGACTTAGCCTAAATCAACTACAAACCACTTCAAATTCATGAAATTTTCTCACAATCCATTTATATTCTCATTTATATTCACATATATAAATGAAATATAAATTCAAATCAATCAAACTAAACCCAACAATTAAATCCAAATATCCAAAATTTCTCCTAAGTTCCTTTGACCCTTCTTAAGGACTAAGCCCTAAATCAACATGAAATCACGTCAAATTCATGAAATTTTCTCATAATCCATTTATATTCACATATATAAATGAAATATAAATTCAAATCAATCAAACCAATTCCAAAAATCAAACTCATCAAAAATCCAATCTAAACCTTTCAAGTTAAAATCTTGAACTTAGCCAAATCCAATTCAAATCAAGCCAAACTCTTGATTTTTCTTCATGATTCAATCAATCTTTCAATCATGAATCCAAATATAAATACAAACTCCAATCATAAAATCAAAACTCAACCCAAAATAAATTTTGATCAAATCCATTGGGAATTTGGTCAATTCCTCTTCATACCTACTTGTTACTCTCATAATAGGTCAAGTGAACCCTAGGGAGGGTGGTGCACCCAACCCAATGGGTTTGAGTTAGCCCAACCTCAACCTATGGCCAAACCGAGCACATGACTCAAATTGGCCACATGACACTCCTCCCACACTCAATTAAAGCACATGGGAGATCACTCCACTCCACGGCCCCGACAATGTGCAAGCTCTTAACAACCACTATCTTGCATAAAGTATAAGACTTACCTACATGTATTTAAAATGGTGGAGTTAGTTGGCAACCACCCCGGTTGTAAGTCTAAGCAGTCGGTGGTTTATCCTCTCTTGTGGAGGTAAACTTTATACCCATTTTCGCCTTAGATTTAGGTCATGCTTGTGGCCGCCAAAGCTCCCTAGATTTAGGTTCAGGTTGCTTTTCCTTTTGGCCATAAGCATAAATCCTCACCTCTTAGGCATCTCCACGATCTTGTGTCGATGGATTATAAGCCCTAAATTTCTAATGAAAATATCAACTCAAACAAATAATCATTTCAAACTTTAAAAATATAAAGCCTAATCATAGGGTAGTTTGGGATGCTTACTAGGCTTCCTAGTATCTTAAGCATCCCCTACTTATTCTCATTTGGCTTCGATAAGAAGTCTCTCCTATTTGATCTTTTAAAAACAAACTAATCGATTGATAGTCCTACTTATTGAAATCTTTAAAGATAATGACAATTTACCTTAATCGAGAGTTTTTATTAGGAATCATGTTCCTTAGGATGTAATTAACTATGGGGGCTTGCCTCCATAGGGAATTTATCGAACCCAGTATTAAATAAACCCTATTTTATTTTTTCATGTAAAGTAGGGGAAGAATCTCTGGTACATATATGCAGACCCATTGTCCTTAGGAGTCCTTATTGGGGTGATTAGGTCCATTAAGGGTAGTGACTTCTATCTTTCGGTAGTATACTATTTCGACTCGATCACTGAATAAGAACATCTAGGATCTACGTGGTGTCCAACAAAAGGAAATTTTATTCTTGTTTTCATTTATCCCTTTTCTTTAAGAAGGGGATAGATGAAGACAAGGATGATGGAAGCATTTTCACCACAAATACTCTTTCAAAAGAGAAAGTGTAGCTAAACTATTCCGACAAGCACTCAAGGCAGGGTTGGAGTTGCCAGAATGTAAAAGACCTGAAGAGTCAGAACGAACTGGTAGACCAAATTACTATCCATATCATCGGGTAGTTAGCCACCCTATAGAAGATTGTTATGTATTCAAAGATTGGCTGGAAAGGAAGTACAAGAGAGATGAATTCACGCTATCCAATAGTGTCCTTAATCACCCAAAGAAAGAATCTGCAATGGTGGTTACGTCCTCTTCCACACCCCCACAGAAAAACAAAATAAAAGAAAAAATGGTTAAGAATGATAAATGGGAGACTGCGGTCTCAAAGAAAACTGTGAAGATGCTGAAACAATTAGAAGATGTTCTTAGTGTCAAGTGGAGATCACCGTTCGAGCCGGTACTGGAACCAAAGGAAGGATCTACATCAAAAGGTTCCGGTCTTCAGAAGCAGTCTAAGGTGGTTGGTGTTTCCCGACCTGAGAAGCAGCCTATCCAGAACCTACCAAAAACTCCTAAAAGTCCATCCAAACAAAAGAAGATGAAGAAGAAATCTACTACCCAAAAGATTATTAATAATCTTAAAGAATATCAATGACCAGCAAGACAACCAATTAAGCTTCCTGATTTTATGTCAGGATTCCAAATCATTGAAACAAATGATGAAGGAGGTGATGACGAAGAATCTCTTTCTAGAGAAGTCGGTTATCTCGTCCTTGGATACTCGATGGAATCCATTTCTTCAAGATAATCCAAGAAAAAGAACCACTAATGATGTAGCATTCAAGCCTTGTCTGATGGTGAAGCAAACAGATGATAGCTCAGAAGAAGACTTATACTTTTTGGAGGAAGATGAGTCAGAGTATTCAATATCACCATTGACGAAGAGCATAAAATTGGGAAGTGATTCTGAAAGCTCCATCCGATCCTCAGGCATAAATAGTGGTTCCAAAGAGGAGACTTCTTTAGAAGAATTTGAGCCAGATAGAGCAGCCCCAGTACAACTAAGAAGTGACAAGGTACTGCCATCATCACAAAAGAAAGGAACACCAAATAAAGGCAATGACAAGAACATAGAAGTTAATGAAAATATCATTCCCAAAGATCCAAAGAAGAAGTCTAACATGGATAAAGGAATCGATTACAACATCCTATCAAACTTGAGGAAGATCTCTGCTTAATTGAGTGTGTATGAGGCCCTTTTAATGTCGTAGGATCTCCGTGAAACCTTAATTCAGGCTCTTAAAAATCCAGAGAAATATGAATCATACTTCACGGCTGTATGAGTATTATAATCTCAAGACCTTTCGATAATCACTTTCTTTGAGGAGGATCTTATGCTCACGTACATAATTGCTTATATGTCTGAGAGCGATGGTGTCATAATCAATCGAATTCTAATTGATCCAGGTTCATCTATCAATCTCATGAGTCTGAAAGCATTGAAAGGATTGTCTCTCGACATTCAACATCTAGGAAAAGACAAATTAATGATCCACAGCTTCAATGAAAAAGGGCAAAAGACTCTCAAATCTTTTACATTGCCATAAGATTCGGAGAGCTTTACAAATAAGCCAAATTCCATGTCATTGATGCTGACACCTTGTTCAGAGCCTTGTTGGGGCGTCCCTGGCTACAAGAGTAAAGAATAATCCCATCTACTTTGCACCAATGCATGAAATACATAAGAGACGAGGAAGAACATAGAATTTATGACAACTTTCAGCCATTTACAGTCCATGAAGCTAAAATCTACGAAGATGCGAAATATTATTTATTGAAGGATCCCAAGCCTCAACAATCCAAAGTTTCTACCTCAAAGGTTGCAAAGCAACACAAAGAAGTGAAGAAGGAAAAAAGGAAGAAAGAAGGCGACACCAACTCTTCCTAAAGCAGCTAGTGCATCACATAAGTTGAAAAAACTAGTCCCTCATCTAGGCAGTGACACAGAAGAATAGGATGATCCTCCCATTGGGCCTAAGGGAGCCAACGAGTCTCTGGTGAAAGGAAAGAAAATTATGGAATACTCAAATCACAGTATGATTACGAACCTATGAAAGAAAGAAGTATCTCTTCAAGAAGGGTAGACTTGTTGATATCAAGAATCATTAGTGATGTATGGGTTCCTTTTCAACATTTCAAAGAAATCACTCCACGTGAAGTCTACATTGTTGAAGAGTTAAAGACTTTCTATGTGCCTCCTTTGCCTGGAAGTGATGAGCATGGAATTTTATTTTACAAGTCTGAGGAGTGTTATCACCAGGATTTTGATTGGCAAATGCAATTTGATGAATCTAATGATATGGTTCTCATAAGAATGCCAAAATATTATCTTCCAAGGATTCGCAAGATAATGAACAAATTGGGAGTCGATATTGGAACAGACAAATGACGAGCCCACTTCTTTGATACCCTATGGGGACTAAAAGGTCCATAGACCTCGCAAAAGTGTGATAATCATACATTTAAAGGTCTTGGATATGTCCAACATAGGCATCCTCGAAGATCTTGTTATGCAACGATGAGAAAGTAGAAGCCAAGCCAGCACCTGAAGAGCTTGAGGATGGTGGACAGACAACTATCATGGATGAGTTGAAGGAAATCAACATGGGAATAGAGGATGATCCTCGCCCAACCTTCGCTAGTGCCCTTCTGCTTGAAGAAAATGTCGAAGAAATAAAAGCTCTGCTATGTGAATTCAGGGACTGCTTTGCTTGGACATACTCGAAATGTATCTCCCGGTGATTCATAAACTTGTCATCAAACCAGCAACGCGTTAAGCAAACTCTAGATGAAATTTGAGATTGAAGAATAGGTAATTACATAAGTTAAGAAGCTGATCGAAGCATACTTTATCCAAGAAGAAAAGTATGCAGATTGGATAGCCAACATGGTTCCAGTGAGAAAGAAGAATGATCAAATCCCTATCTGCATTGATTTTTGAGATCTGAACAAAGCATGCCCAAAAGATAATTTTTCACTTACAATATTAGAACTACTAGTAGATAATACTTCCAACTACGACATGTTCTCATTTATGAATGGATCATCGGGATACATTCAAATCAAGATGGCTCACGAAGCGAAGCATGCATCATTTAGATGTCAATTGGTATATCTTGCTACGGTCATGCCCTTTGGATTGAAGAATGAGCTACATCGAGGGCTATGATGCGCATCTTCGATGAGTTGATTCATCAGAAAGTATAATACTACGTGGATGACCTCAATGATTCATCAGTAGAATGCTACGTAAAGAGCATAGATCGAAAAGATCATTTTGATGACCTAAGGATGATCTTCGAAAAAATTAGGCAATACCATCTCAAGATGAATCCTCTTAAATGTGCATTTGAGGTTTCGTATGGAAAGTTCCTTGCCTATGCGGTACGACATAGAGGAATTGAGATCAACCCTAATAAAATCAAAGTCGTAGTGGATATGCCGCAAGAATCTCGTCGACTTCATTGACAAGGACATTTGGCATTCATTCGGCTATCAAATCTATCGGGCGGTGTCAACCATTTGCTAAATTGATGAAAAGAATGCACCATTTAAATGGGACAACGAGTGTCAAGAAGCATTGATAGCATCAAAAGATACATATTAAATTCACCAATCCTTGCGGCATCAATCCGAAAAGTCTCTCATTTTGTATCTATGCATAGAAGAATCTCTTAGAGCATTGCTTGCACACAATGAAGAAGACAAAGAAAATGTTTGTATCATATCGAAGATTGATAAGAGCCGAGCAAAGTACTCTCCGATCGAGAAACCTTGTCTTTATTGATCTTTTTGCCCGAAGATTCGACATTACATGTTGTCACATAAGATAACACTCATCTCAAAGATCGATTCACTGAAGTTCTTGATGACAAGACCAGCATTGACATATCATTTGGCACGATGGCCAGTACTCCTGTTACAGTTTGATATTACATACATATCTCCGAAAGCTGTTAAAGGGGCAAATACTAGTAGATTTTCTCGCTGTGCATCCTATCCCAGCAAATTCAGCAGTCGATGATGATTTACTTGATAAACAGAGTTTGCTTATTCATAAAAGAGAAAGAATACAGATCTGGGAAATGTATTTTGACGGTGCATCATCTAAGTCTGCCCCCCCAAACTTGAAAGCAAAAGCGGCGTTGTCTCATCTTCAGCTTGGAAGGTGGTATAATGAGGCATTCATACTGGTGGCCAAGAACTAACAATGAAGTCATACAAGGCATTGGTGATAAGCCTCAAGAAGCGTTATTATCGACATCCAAAGTTTAATAATCTTTGGAGACTCTCAATTGGTAATCAACTAAGTGTTGGGTCTCTATAAGATTAATAATCTTGAATTGGCATACTATCATAGGCGAGTGCTTGAGCTCATGAAGCAAATTCCAAACATTAAATTAGCTCAAGTTTCTTGATAAAATAATACTAAAGCAGATTGTCTGGCTGTGGTGTTTACTTTCAGGATGTGGGACACCACACAGATCTTAGGTGGTACTTATTGAAGTAATCGGGTATGACATTAAGGGATGATGTACTATCTCAAAGGAGAAATCACCACTATAATGGACGATCACCTAATAAGGACTCACGAGGCATGATGGGTCTTTGAATATACTAGAGATCTTTCTCTACTTTATATGAAAAAGTAAAGTATTTATTTTAAGCGGGTTGTTAAGTTCCCTATAGAGGCAAGCCCCCATAATTAATTACATCCTAAGGTATGGGAATTCCTTAAGAATACTCTCGATTAAAATAGACAATTAGGGTCTCCAAAGATTTCAAGGTTAAGACTATCAAAGGATTGGCTATTTTAGAAAATCAAATGGGATAGATCAAGGAGAAGACTTATTTTTGGAATCCAAAGGGAGAAAGTAGGAAATACTCGATCTTGAAGCCTAGTGAGCATTCCAATCTACTATAGTTGGGCTTTATATTTTTAAAATTGAAGAGAGTTAATTATTTGAGTTGACATTTTATTATATTGCTAGGGTTTATAATTCCACAACATAAGATTGTAGAAATGCCTAAGAGGTGAGGATTTATACTTGTAGCCCAAAGAAAATAGCTACCTCAGATTCCAAAACTAAGGAGCCTTGGTACAAAACAAAGGCACAACCTAAATCTAAGGCGAAAATGGGTATATGGTTTACCTCCACAAGAGAGAATAAATCACCCAACTGTTGGACTTATTACCAGTGGCACTAACTCCTCCTACATAAATCCATGTAGGCAAGTCTTATACTTTGCAAGATGGCTAGGTTGTTCATTTAGAAATGAAACTAAGTCCTTGACTCACTCAGAGATTAGAGCATGAGTGGTATGAATCCATGACTTAATCTAATGCAAATTTTATCAAATTTATTTGATTCTTTTGGACTTTTTATTTTGACTCAGGCTATGAGATTTTGTATGCCTAAATGCATCAGAATTTGATTATGGGCCAAATTAAGAGAGAAATGGGTGTCTTCCACCAAAGGCTCTCATAGGTTAAGCCTTGATTCTCTGGCAAGGATGGAAGCCACCTTTTAACAAGAGTGAAATAATATGACATACATGATATTATACATTCATTCATCCGGCTAAGGGGTTACTAAAAATTTTATTATCTTGATTTAATTTCTAGGCTTTTATGTGAGGTTATGAGTTGTTTTAGAATTTTAGTTATGAGTTGTTAATTGGGGTAGAAAAATTAATTTTATCCTAAGAGTCTATCGCATCCAGGTCACACATTCAAACATCAATCATAAAAAAACTATGAAAAATATGCTATTCTAATGCGCAATCTAAACGTAACATCAAACAATTTTATAGACTACCGTAAAAGAATAAAAGGTCGGTCTTGTCGGGTTCCGTACACCCCGAAAAGAGAAAAAAAAGGGTGTAGCTCTACCCTTATACAACCTGGATTACAAAAATAATATATATGCTATGGGGGTCTTTTCTTCATTTCTTTATTCTCTTTCTTTTGATTTGATTTGCTCCAAAGGCATCAGCACCCAGGACTAAGCCTTGCTCATCCTAATCTCCCATAACACTAATCCTAATTCTAATGCAAAATTACATCAAAATAGAAAAATTAAATCTAGCTACACGCAAAATAGATGTTAGCTAAACACCATACAACCCAAGTGTTATATGAATAATTTGGACTTAGCATCCACACATGGTAAAAATGTCTAACATGGGTTATGCTTAGGGGCTAAGCAACTGCGACAAAAGTATTTATATTTTTATTATAGTGGCCCCTTAAGTACAACCCTGAGAAAATATGATTAAAGCGGTATCCAACATCTAACATCTAAACATTACATCATTAAATAAAACACAACATCATACATACAACACCCTAACTTAGCACTAGAAGTGGTGACTTAGTATTTTAATGTGTGTGCTTAAGGCTTGTGTGACAAGACTTTACTAGGCTTTTTTTTAGTTTAAGTTTAAATTTGGAGTTTGAATTTAAATTTTACCTTTGTGTGATTTCAATTTAAATGATTTAATGATTTAATTTTCATTTTTATTTCAGTTTTATTTGGTTGAAATGATATTTAGGTTCTCAAGAATGAAGAGTATGATGAATTCCATCATAGATGAAACTCACTATTCTATACACATCCTAATTCCTAAGGAATCTAATTAAGGTCCTTAAGTATCTTAATTAGCCCATTTGGATTTGTGTAATTTATTTGATTTGATTTATTTGACTTGATTTAGGATTTAGAATTTGAGTTTGTTTAAGTATTTGATTGATTGATTTTGGATTAGATGTTTTAGTTTAATTACATCTTGATAATTCAATATCCTTAATATATAATGAAGTTTAAGTTTGTTTAGATTCATGTGTTTTTGGTTGATTAATTTTAGATTAGATATTTTGATTTAATTAAATATTGATAATTCAATATCCTTAGTATCTAATGAAATTTAAGTTTATTTGAGTTCATGTGTTTTTTTTGGTTGATTAATTTTAGATTAAATGTTTTGATTTAATTAAATCTTGATAATTCAATATCCTTTTAAATTAATATTTAACTCTTTTCTTTAATTATGATTATGTGATTTAACTTTATGTTTATTTAATTCGATTGTGGTTCATTTAATAGTTTGATGGATTAGATTGAGATTTTATTTTGATTTTAATTGGGTTTGATTCTTTTAATTAGGATTTTTTTTTTAATCACATCCATTTGTCATGTTCATCAATGTTTAGTTTGTATTTTGATTTCATACATTGGATAGTTGATTAGTTTATCTTATTTAAGTAGGTTGAATGAGATTTGACTTGATTACATATTAAATTGATGAGAGTCTTTCTTAATTTAGTTTAATCTAATTTAATTTGATTTGATTAGCTTTATTGGTCAATGGGTTTGCTTAGGTTCAATGTGATTATGTGATTAGTTTAATTAAGAAATATATTTATGTTAATTATAAAGGTTTGTTTAATTTTCAATTTGGTTTCATATTTGTTTAGACTAATGATGTAATTAATGACTTAATGATTTAGGTTTAATTTAGGTTTTGATTAGTATTTAATTACATTTTGATTGATTAAACTTAAGTTTAATGTGATTAATTTGATTAACTTAATTAGTTTATTTAAGAGGCATGATCAAATTACTAAATTAAGTAAAGATTTGTTTAATTTTTTTTATTTGATTTCATATTTATTTAGGTTAATGATGCAATTAGTGAGTTAATGATTTAAGTTTAAATTAAGATTTGATTAGCATTTAATTGCATTTTATATTTAATTAAGCTTAAATTTAATAAGATTAATTTAATTGACTTTATTAATTTGTTTAATAGGTGTGATTAAATTAATTAGCAGATTAATTAAGTTTTTTTTATTTGGATTAATTTTAATGTGATTTATAAAATTAATTTAATTTATTAAGATGATGGATTAATTTATTAAGTTTGCATTAATTAGATGTTTGATTAATTAAGTTTGATTAAGGTTTAATTAAAATTATTAGATTAATTAAGAGTTTGTTTAATTAGCGATTAATGACTTAATGATTTAGGTTTAATTTAGGTTTTGATTAGTGTTTAATTGCATCTTAATTATATTTGATTAAGCTTAGGTTTAATATGATTAATTTGATTAACTTAATTAGTTTACTTGAGGGGTGCGATTATTAAATTTAATTAGGGATTTGATTTAAGCTTAATTTTAGAGTTAGCTTTAATGTGACTTATTTAAATTAACTTGATTAATTAAGGTCATGGATTAATTTATTAAGTTTGCATTAATTAAATGTTTGATTAATGAAGTTTGATTAAGAGTAATTAAAATTTTAAATCATTAGATTAATTAAGGGTTTGTTTAATTAGAGATTAATGATTTAATTTCCCATATGTGAGTGATTTGGTTTAGTTAAGTATTTTCTTTAAGTATGATTTGATGAAAGAATTAATATTATTACCATCATTGTTATTAAGTGAATTAATTGTTGATTTCATTTCAATTAAATTTGATTATTTATGATTAGAGTTTTATTTGATTTGATTCATTTGTTATGTTTATTTGATTTAGTTATTAGGTTGAAATATTTATTAGTTAATTAATTATCTTATTCTAAATGGATGTGATTTAATCATATGTTAATTAAGTTTGCTTTAATTTTATTTGGTTGAATTTGATTAGTATCAAATAATTAAGATTTCCTAAATTTGTTGGATTTTGGGTTTGATTTAAGATTTAATCTTTTAATTGAGTTTTATTAACCTAAATAGGTTTAATCATATTTAACTTAATCTCCTTTAAAGATGATATTTTTCTGATTTGAGGTTTGATTAATGATTACTTAAGTGCTATTTTATTTCTGATTTTGATTTAATATTTAAATTATTTTTAGATTATATTTTAATTAACTCTTTAATTGATTAAACTCTAATGAGAAGTGTTTATTTGGGGTTCATTTAGATTTAGAAGATCACATTATTTTCTTAAGAGTCCTAAATGTCAATTAAAGTGATTTAAGCCATTTTGAAGATTTTTGTAAATTTCTGGATTTTTATTTAATTTAGTTTATTAAAATGGATAATCCAAATTTCAAAATTTAATTTCTCTCGATCTAGAGTCCTTTACTTAAAATTTTTTATGGTAGGTGTTTTTTAAGTTTGGTTTCAATCTCTGAAAATTTCAACTTAATTTGACTTATATTTTTGGTTTAATTAATAAAATATGATTTTCACTAAAACTCAAATTAAGCTCATAATACTCTGTGTAATTTGGGAATTTTGGATTTGTTGGATTCCACTCGGAAAGACGAATCCAACGAGCCCTTGTTTGTACTTTTTGGTTAAGTATTTTATTTTCTATGAATTTGTAAAGTTTTAAGTGATTTAAATTATTATTATTATTATTTATTTATTTAAAAAAATACGCGCGATTTGGTCGGGAAGAGATAGCAACCCGCAGCTCACTTTGGACCGTTCGATCACAGATCAGATGATCTAGATCGGATCGCACTATCCAGAGGCCAGGATCGCACGATTGGCGTCAGCGGCCGTCCGTCAGGCGAACCGCATTGACGGTCAAGATCGTTGGTGATCGAGCTCGGATAGATCGAACCGTCGATCTCGCGAACCACGATCGGACGGTCCAGATCGCATCACACGATGAAGGCGGATCACGATCGTTGATCCGCGAGCAGATTGGGCGGTGCGTGCCGCCCGGCGTGAATAGTATTTTCAAGAGTATTTTTGGAAAAAATGAGGGTTTCTAAACCAAAACTTATCCAAATAGACTCATTTTCACGCCGATTCGCACCGAAAAAAATTCTATTTTCTAATTGGGATGATTTAAAGTAAAAATGATGGATTAAAATCGCGAGAAAATTAATACAAAATATGCGGAATCCTAAGGCCGTCTACGGTTTAACGAAATTTATCTCGCCAGGGATGATTTTCGGCGGCGATGAAGATCCGGCGAACTCTAGGTATGTGAGGAAGCTTTGGAGTGATCTTCACTTACTCCCTTTCGTCGCCTTCTCCGATGTCTACCGTCGTCTCGCCGAAAGAGCAATTACTTGTGTTTTTGAGCTCAAAATGGCTCAAAGAAGTGGGGGATGTGTTCCTTTTTTACTTTGGGGAGCTTTTGGGAGTTGAATGGTGGTGGGAGGAAGAGATCTAAAGCCTCATCTCCCCCTCTTTTTATAATGGCCAAAAATTCAATATTTTTTGAATTTTTTGGGCTACAAATTGATTGTCATCTTGTTGGGGTGATTGAGATGGATGATAGATTGATTGAGGACTTTAAATTTTTTGCTTCAAAGTCCTCTCTTGCTGCCATATGATCAGATTTATTCAATGCAAATGTGGGGAGGAGTTAAGTGCATGTGATGGAGGGAATTAAATGAGGTTAGGTGGAATCCTATGTGAGGGAGGATCCATGAAAGATTTAAATGGGTTGGGTTGGTTTGGGGTTGATCCCAAATGGGTTTGGGTCGGGTTTGATCAGCCTCCAATGGGTTTTGGCTTGGTTTTAAGAGATTTGGCCCAATTTAGGTCATATGGGTCATTTTGGGTCAAATTGACCCATTGGACCAAAATTGGCCAAATTAGCTTGGGTTATGAGTTTATTCATGTTCAATTAGCTAATTGAAGATGACTGTGGTCTTTGGTTTGAATTAATTTGGATTTAGGCCAAATTGACCCTTTAGGCCAATTTGGACTAGGTTAGGTCAAGTTGACCAATTGGGCTCGATTGATAAAATTGAGTTTAATTATGGCTTTAGTCAAGTTAAATAATCAATTTGAAATGAACTTAAGCCATTGGTTGCAATCAATTTGGGTTAGATCATGATTTGACCTGATTTAGTCCTTTAGGCCAATTTGGATCAAATGACCAATTGGGCTTGGTTTGGCCCAATTGATTACAATTGATCATCCTAGGGTGATCAAAAATCATGGTGGAAAATTTTGGTGAGCTTAGTTCAATCCAATTTGAGTTGAATTAGAAGTTGGCTCAAATGGGTCCTTTAGGTCACTTTAGGTCAAGTGGACTTCAGTAGGTCAATTGATTTGGTTTTGGTTTCAGTCGAATTTAGTTGAACTTATATATGAGCCTTAGATAGAAATATAAATTCAATGGCAATCAGTTTGGAGTCTAAGGGATTTTGGCTCATTTGAAATTTTCAAGTCAAAAGGGCTAGGTTGGGTTTGACTTGGGTTGGTTTCATTTGATTTGATGATTGTAGGTTTCATTTATATTTGGGTAGATAATTGAATGAATGATTGATTCAAGAGAAAATTCATTGGTTTTGACTTGATATGGATAGAATTTGGCTAAGTCCAAAGAATTAGCTTAAAGGGTTTAGATTGAGTTTGGATTTGATTTTTGATATAGTTTTGGTCATTTGAATTAGGATTTCATTTATATTTATGAATATAAATGAAGGAATAATTGATTTATAAAGAGATCAATTAAGTTTGATTTGATTTAAGGGGAGTTTTGGCTAAGCTTATGAATGTGGTCCATATGGCTTAGGAGGGGGGTTTTAGGATTTGAATTTAAATTTGAATTTCAATCATTTGGAGTCAAATTTTGAAATTAGATTTGAATTTGAGATTTGGTTTGAGAATTAAGTCTGGGTTTGATTTAAGAAAGTGTATCTAGATTGGGTTTAGGCTATGGGATAGGTAATTTCCTTAAACCGTAAGGTATAGCCTATGCTTATGATTAGCACTTCTAAGTCTCTAGGCTTAAGTTAGGTGTTCACCTAATCACTAGAAGTTAGATTTGAATTTGATTTTGAGTTTCAATCATTTGGAGTCAAATTTTGAAATTAGATTTGAAATTTGAATTTGAATTTGAGATTTGGTTTGAGAATTGAGTCTGAGTTTGATTTGAGAAAGTGTATCTAGATTAGATTTAGGCTATGGGATAGGTAATTTTCTTAAACCCTAAGGCATAGCCTAAACTTATGATTAACAGTTCTAAGTCTCTAGGCTTCGGTTAGGTGTTCACCTAATCACTAGAAATGTCTTATGACTAAGGAGTTCTTAGTGTCTAGAAGAGTCCTAAGTCTAAGAAGATGAGGTTAAGAGCTCACTCCAAAAGTGAGGTCAACACTGGCCAAGCTAGCAAAAAAAAATGGCTAATACAGACGACAATGATGTGTTAATTAAAGTGTCCATCCGTCAGGTTCTACAACCAGTAAATACATACTCCCCGCAGGTAAAGGGGACATTAAACTCAAGCCAGCATGAAGCAATTCAAATTGCTCCTCACTCTCCCAAAGAACGACAAGTAGAAGAGAGAGAAAAACTTAAAAGTACTATAAACAAATCATGCGAAGCTTTCATGATGGAAAAGCTAGATGATTGGAGACAACCCTTCATTGATTATTTCAAAGAAAGCAAATTGTCGAGCAATAAATCACTAGCCACGCAAATTACAAAAAGATTCCTACAATACGCTTAGGTCAATGACACATTGTACCGCAGATCCTTTAAACAAATGTGACTGCGATGCTTAGGGACGGATGAAGCCAACAAAGTTATGTCCGAAATTCATGAAGGACTTTGCGGGGCGCATCAGTAAGGTCCTAAAATTCATGAAGGACTTTGCGGGTGAATTTTTGGAGCTCACATAATGCAGGAATATATATGTGGTTCTGCTCCTCTTCTGACATGTGTAATTCCTCAAATATCTTTGGATTGCTCCTATTTATACTACTTTAATTTATTTTAATATATTGAGCGAATTAATTTGCAATCTATATAAAGTTGCAACAATCAAAATGCATTGTTTATCAATTTGACTTTGATCTTATATTTCTTTCTATATCACACTTCAATGATTCTTTAATTTAGATCAAATCAATTCAAACGAACAGTTAAAATTTGAAAATCATTTCAAACTAACTTATAGCTAGCAAATCCAAAAATAAACTGAAAAATGACTCATAAATGGTTATGCTCTTAAACCAAAAATTGAACTGAAACCCAATCTACCTGTTGCATTTGGTGGCTAAGTGTTGAGAAGTATGATAAATGGGATCGATATTGAAGCTTAAGGGATTGAAATTCCTATATTGCTTGCTTGCATTTTCAACATAATTTTCATATTACATGCCTCAAAAAATATGGCTCTGTATTGGATTTTTCCCATATGTAATAAGAAGTAATGCTGAAAAATTAGAAAATGATTACCTTAAATTAAGGTGAATGAACTAAAATTCCTATCAAAATTGCTTTTTTTATTTATCAATAATGCTAATTACAAGAACAAAATAGTCATTGGAATATTTTTCGTTCCTCTTTTCAGACATATTTTTCTTACCATTTAACATTAACCTATAGCATGATGTTTAAAGAAATGTTAAAAAAATATATTGACCATGCACATAATGAGAAACACTATTCAAGAGAAAAATAGGTACCTCTGTAATCCTGCCTACAAGCAGTGTAAGTGATCGAGAATAAAACCCAGTTGAGATAAGACTTGAAGTTCGAAGAGGACTACCCCAGATACTCACTTCCTCTGCCATGGATTCATATATCACGCATCTCTAGTGGAAGAGCTGACATCCTACCTGTTATCGCATATTATCAGAGAAAAAAATACTCAATCTTTAAGCCTTTGATGATTGTTTTAAAGCATTACATACTTCAATTTTAACCAGATTTGTTGAACTAAAACCATAATTCTAACACTAGTATGACGTCAATGCAAACCAAATCAGGAACCCAAAATTTTTTTTTTATGAATTGAAGATGAAAGAATGGCATGAATAAGAAAAAAAATACATGTTTCATTATGCAGGCAGTGTTCAAAGCGCTGCAATTTAAGACTTCCCCATCAACAACACTTGCAATCTTCAGCTCCAAAATCCTTAACCTAGCTCTCAAATCCACCGCTTTACCTCCACTCGTCCACAAATTGCTCCAAAATCTCCTTCGTCAATCTTGGACCCAACCCCTCCATTACATTTCAAGAAGCCCTAGGTCGACCGCTGTGAACAAGCAAATTCCAACAAAAACCATCAGTTTCCAGTGCCCTAGAAACCAAAATGCGCCCTTATTAGCCGGAATTCTTCTAATTTTTGGCCGCGATTTGGCTGTCGATTCGATGGGAGGAGTAAGAGAAGGATTGAGTAGGAATGAGGTAGTCAGGGGTCGCCGGAGGTGTTGTCGGCTCTATCACCAGCCGCGGCGGAGGTGTTGCCGCACTTTTGGGTAAAGAAGAGAGCTTTGTGATGGAGCTTCCGGTGGGGATGAGGTCTAGGGTTGCATGGACGCTAGCAAGGCAGATTTTGCAGTTGCAGTTGGTGTCCTTCCGGCAACCAGGGAAGTAGCAGTTGCTCTCTCCTCGGCCCTCCGACAGGGTTTCAGGGGAAGAGGTTTTTGAATTTGAAATGTTTTCAACGTTCAGAATTTGGGAGCCGACTTCTTAAGTTTTTTTTATTATTTATGGGCTCGATGACTGAAAAATGAACGTAGGGTAAAAAAAATAGAGACTAAATTGAATCTAATGTATTTTGTATTTTTTGGCTCAACATATTGGTAGAGGCTTTACTTTGTTCCCAGAGATTTCGAGTTCAAATTTTGGGAAATACATAAGTGTGTGAGTTTAACATGAAAATGACTCAAATGGTTTAAAAAAAATGTAATGTATTTGAATTAGTTTAGGTTATTTGTTTGAATAAATACATGAGTTTATTATTATTATTATTATTATTATTATTATTATTATTATTATTTTGATAAAATAAATGTAATGCAAAGTAATTATTGGGTTATGGGTGGCGGCATTACATTGAATGACGGTACCCGGCTGTCACTTTTACATTATATATTTGGACTTAAATATGGTGAATTTCAAATACATCAAAATTAACTCTTCTAATGTATTCTAAATAAATTACATTACTTTGAAATTCTACTTTGCATCATGCCAAACACAAAAAAAATTAAAATCTCCAGCATTTTATTTACTTTAACTCAAAATTATTCAATTTTTTAAAGTTAGTTTGTCAAAATATTACCTAATTATAATAAAAAATTTAGTTTTAAGAAATTTACAATAACTTTTAAGATTAAAAAATTATGATAGGATATCTTGCCGAAAATTTAATTATGATGAATTTTAAAATTAGTATGTTTATATTAAGATGAATGCAATATAATTTATTATGTATAAAACACATTTTAAATAAAATTTAATAATTTTCAGAATTATTTTTGTCAAATTTTACTTTTAAATATCATGTGCTAACTTTTCTTTCAAATTTTTTTATCAGTTAACCTAATTAATGCACAACGAATTTGATCATTTGAGTGTACAAAATCTTTTGCAAATTCAAGTGACTTTAGAGTCAAATCTATTTGATTTTCTTTGAAAATTTTGTGATGCGCGTTACTTAGAATCATGAGCAATCTCTTGATCTACAAAGTTAAAGCAAATCCAATCACATCCAATAATCATCAGTTTGTCTTATCTTAGATTTTATTACTATTAATCTAAATGCATCATCCATTTTTTTCACATCATTTTAAAATTTTAGATAGTGGATCTACCTTTTTATCATTTTATATTAATTTTACTAATCCATCTTATTAAAAATATTACAATGATTATGTTTTGCCAAAGCTCATATAAAAGTTTATATAATGATCCATCAATCCATCATGACATTATGAATTTTGACTTATTTCAAGTAAATACTGAATTTCTTTTAAACCAATATTATACATATTTGCAATGAGCAATGTGACATTCTTATATGAACACCTCAAAGTTTTTCTCAAAGATTGAAAGCGGTAATAGAATTGGGAAAATCATGATTCCATTGGCCATTAACACGCGATCTATCTAATTTATAAACAATAGATTGTCAAGATTCTTATCAAATTAAGTGAATTTGTTATCAAAGAATGAGAAGTCATTGAACATATCATCATCAAGAGCAAAATCGATACTATTTAGAATGTTAAAAAGAATAGGTTTTCATCCTATCTTTTTATTACATAATATAGCACAATTAAAGTCTTACATTATAACCAAGGGAATGGCAAAGTTAGAAGAATTAGTTCTAGGATTGTTGAGGAAATACTAAAGAACATTCCTATTAGAGGCATAGTTAAAAAGAACAAATTAACTATAAAATTTAATAAAGCTTCTTCTTTGAGCTTCTATTTTTGGATATGAGATTGTATTTAAAGTTGCAAATTAGTTACACAAATTTTGAACTTGCTAAGGTGATCTATTTGAAATAATTTTTTTAACCAAATAAATTGTAATCGTCTAAGTGATGACTTAATCATCGAAGAAATTGATAATTTGAAGTTCAACTAATCAATCTTTCACCATTCATGTACGCTTCTTTGACTCTATGATTATGTATGATTTGTTTCATGTAAACATATAGAATTAATATCAATATTTGTGTAAATTGCATGATTATCATGATGGGATGTTACTCACATGCTTATTATAGGGGGAAATCCACAAATAAGATATTCCAAAATCAATATAATGTTAAATGAATGAGAAAAATATTTGGGATTTAGTTTATGATCAACTGTATTACCTAATTAATTAAAGTTTAACTTGTTTCTTAGTATTAAATAAAACATCTCATCCCAATATGTTTTATATTTTGCATGTAAAGTTTATTAGTAAAATGAGTTATTTATTACATGCATTGAGAAATACTTGAAGTAGAGATATTTGAAGGATAGATGATCCTCACCTTAAATATCATTTAAGCTTTGAATAACCACTTTTGTGATAAACTTGTATTAATATTTTAGATTAATTTTAACAAATTTGAGACTATTTAAGTTTATTCCTAATTCACATTCTAGTTTGGGTGATTTTATCTAAAAAAAAACTAAATGATGAAAATTTACTATAAGATTCTAAAAAAAAGGGTAATTTTATGCCTAATAATGACTCCCATAATTTTATAAATTTTACTAAAATTTAGAATTATATAAATCTTAGGCTGCATTTGAGATAACTTTTTGTTTGTGATACAATTTGAATTACAGTGTTGATGGCGTTTGGATAAATACTTTTTGGCTATTTTAAAAAAATTATGATGAAAAAATTACATCTTGACCTAACAAAATATGATGACTACTAAAAAAATTATTATCTTACTTTTTAAAAATAATAAAAATTTATAATAATGATAATTACAACTGCCCTCAATATGCCCTTAAAAAATAAAAATCACTCAAATGATAAAAATATCATTATCTACAAGTTTTAAAATCTAACAATCAATAATTAGAAATTATTGAATGCCTTGACTTAGCTTAGTGTTGAAATTAAATTTATCTAAATTTAAGGGCATTTCATTATATTGGTAGATGGTATGATTATTTTATAGTAATTAAGAGTTCCTAAGCTCCTTAGATATACATATTACTACACATTTAACAATCTACTTCATATCAAATAATTAGTTCCAAACAAAATGATTTATTTATTATACTTTTTAAATAATATGATCAAAAAATGTTTGAATGATATATGCACACTTCAATCTAAATATCTGCATTACTCTGACAAAATTTTCACTTCATGACACAATATTTTGGGTCATCATTATCAATCAATAGTGCCATACGAATGATTCTTATATGGATGAAAATGCATATATCAATTTATTTTTCTACTAGTTGCTAATCATGATTTAATCATTTAATTGACAAATGAAAAGAATGAACAAAAATTAATCGTACATATCACACAGATCTAGGGGTGTGCATTATTTGATTTTAACCAAAAAATCAAACGAACCAAAGTTTTTGAGTAATTTGGTTCGATTTTGAACTTAGTAATTTGAATTTTGGTTTTAATTAATGAAAACTTTGGTTTTTAGTTTTTGGATCGGTTTGCTAAATAAAATTTTGGATGGAAACAAATAAATCAAAGTAATTATATGATATACGGTATTATTAATTTATATATTATAGGCTTATAGTAAGAATTATAAATAAAAACTGCTATTGCTTATTCATTATACAATAAAATATTATGCAAATAATTTTTAAATATAACGAACTTCGGTTTATCCGAAACCAAACCAAAATAACCGAACCAAATTATTATTCGATTTGTTTGATTTGACATTTCATTTGATCAGTTTGGTTCAATATTTTTAGGAAACCAAAACCAATTGGTTATAAAAATTTATCATCCAATCCATCCAAATCAACCAAACCCACACCCCTACACAAAATCTCATGCATTTACATATCTAATATAAATTTTAATATTTATAAATATATATTTTTTGGATGCATGAAAAAGATAAATTTTACTTAAAAAAATTAATGATAATAATATTTTTAATACAATATTAAATATTAAGATATTATCTATATAAATTTAGATATCTGATAAGTCAATATATAAGAATTATGTGGAGTAACATAAAAAATAAAAAAAATTTTAAAAAAATAATTTTAACGTGAATCGGATCTCTGATTTCAGCAGAAAGGGATCGATAAGGGAATGTTACATAGGATCAAGCCCATAGTTGCTAAATGGTGGGGAGAAGCGGTGAGCCTATGGAGTTCTTCTATGAGCCGAGATGAGTTGAGCCTAAGGGATGCATCTAGTGGTTGATGCTCATCATCGCTCCCAAACCTTTCTCTATCCCCTTGTTTAGGCGATTTGTGAGATAATGTAATGGCGTCCATAAAGGCGCTTGGATTTGGCCAAGCCTTGCGATGTGAAAGGAATAATGAGCCACCAAAAGTAGGGATGGGCATGCGTTTCATGTAGTCCGGTACAATCACATTCGGATTAGGGCATGCATAGCATTTGAGGATAATCAGATCATAGAGGGGTGATAAAGTGGAGAGATTATTACGTGTGAAGTCTGGATGTCAATTACTATGTAGAACATAGTGTGTGTATGCGTATACATGGTAATTGACGGTCGACTGTAATAATTTCTCGATAAGATGAGAGGTTTAGAAGTTGGATGAATAAGTTCACATGAAATTAAGTTCTAAAAATATAAGTCACACTCTTGAATATAACTCGCCTTTATGAATATAAGTTCACATGAAATAACAACTTTGAATAACGTTTGATATTCTTGAAACAAGTCATTACTATAAGTTTTTGTTTTTTAATATCACCTTAACTTCCTGTGCACGAAGTTTCAACATGTTGGCATGATTAAACTTCAACTTGAAGATGAGTTTAAGTTTAATGTTTCCAATTATGAAGATGAGTTTAAATCAGGGATTGAAAAAATAATTTTTGTTGAACGTTATAAATGTAATTGACTGTTATGAGTATTATTTCCAAACATCTACGTGTAGAGATGTAGGTTGCACCTTTGCAAGCTAGCACACTCGCGATTAAGTTTGTTTTGCCATTGCTACCACTACTATGTGACATGAGATATTTTATCATACAATTTAGAAGGTTATAATGTGTGATGCCACCTAAGTTCAAAGCCTTAAGATTTTTCTTCAAGTTGAGAAAACATAAGTTGATGATGATAAAGATGATCATAAATCAATTTCACAGCTGCCTCCATCATAGAATCATACTACCAAGAAGAGGGATTCTTTGTAATTCTTTAGAATAGTTTTATAGAGCCTAAAATTAATGGAACATAAGAAACTACACCATTTGACTCTAATAGCCAAATTCTCACAGAAACATCCAAATTCACAATAAAATTCCAACATGAAAGTTTAGTTCTCATCAAATTCTCATTGATTTGATCATGACACATGTAAATATAAAGTTATCTATTTTTTAAATTGTTGAATTCTTTTAAGTAAATGAGTTAGAGAGAAGGCGAAGAAGATTGATAGTTTTGATTTTAAAGATTGGTATTTAGGTAGGAGTCTTAATGGTTTGATCATGACACATGCAAATACATAACTTAGCTATTTCTAGTTGTAGTTTTGTAACTAAATGGGTTAGAGACAAGGTCAAGAAGCTTGATAGTTTAGGATAGTTTAGAATTTACACATAGGTGTTTAGGTGAGAGTCGTATTAGAAATGATGTAGGTGTGATATAAATAAAAGTTTAAAGGATAATACTGTAGAGATTGATAAGATTAGAGATAAAATTATAACTTAAAAAATTATTGTTAATGCTAAGATTATTAATATGTAAGTGTTTATGCTCCTCAAATAAATTTGAATGTATTTTCAAAAGAAAATTTTTTAAATGACCTAAAGGTATTAATACAAAGAATACTTTTTTATTGAAAGAGATTTAAGTAGACATGTTTGTAAACCTAGCGCAACAGCCTCCCGACGCGTTCCTAAACCTAGCGTGTTCCTGGCGGCTCTCGTGTTCTGCTTGCTTCCGACTGCGATCAATCTTTTTTTGTCCGCGATTTGGTACTGATCTCTCCCCTGCTCTAGTTGGTAATGTAAACCGCCTCTCTTTGGATGGCGGAAATGGTTTTCGCACTTTCGGATATAAACCACCCGTGTAAGCTCGATCCTTTATCCTTACCGCGGCTTCATTAAATCTTTCAAGGATGCTCTCTCGGTAAATCCATTCCCACTTCGCCCGGTTAAACTAATGTCTCGATTTTCTGGTATGCTGTGTAATGTGTTGGATTCGATGTGGAAATTCTTGCTAAGCCATTTGAATTCTCGTTGGTAGGTAAATTCACCCTTAAACGCCGAACTTAGAAAATATTCGCTCCTTTTTCATAGTCCAAACTTACGGGCACCTTTTCTGGGATTGATCGATCTGGCATGTGCTAATTCAATTATCAAATGAATTGGATTACTCAAGAGTTTTTGCACGTCGTTCTTATTTTGTTTTTAACTGCCAAATGTGACTTCTTAAGTGGACACCTAGTTTTGATATTAAAGAGGAATCACCAATTGTTCCTATTTGGCTTGCTTTGCCCAACATGCGCATAGATTTTGTTACACATCAGGTTTTGTTTGCTGTGGGGGCTATCTTTGGACGGCCTCTTCAAATTGATCAAGCTACGGTGGTGAGATCCCGGCCCTCGGTAGCATGGATACTTGTTGAAGTTGATATAACAAAAAAACATCCAAAAGAAGTCTGGATTGGATCTGAAAAAATGGGTTATAATCAAAAGGTAGAATTTGAAAACTTTCCCTCTTTCTGTACACACTGCAAAATCCATGGGCATGAACACACATATTATTTTATCTTACATCCACATCTCAAAAAAAATAAAATTCCTATTCCTACTATTTTGGTGACTAAGGAACAACCCACTAAAATGGCATATGTGCCAAAAGTAAACCAAAATAATCCTCCTCCACAAAATCCCTCTTTAACTATACCGTCTGATTTGCAAAAAAAATCGGTGTTGAACAATGACATTGATGACATAGTTGGTTTTGGGAACTTAGAAAATATGCCTATTACTATTCTCAATGGTAACATGCAGGCCCATACAACTAATGATCCAAAACAAAGAAATTCTGATGAACTTAGGCTTGGGAACATCACCGCGACTGAAAATCTTAGTTTGGATCAGCAACAAAAAAAATAACACAGAACATTAATCTAGAAAAAGAAGATGAAACAATTCCTACCTCCCCTAACACTTTGAATGGCCAAAATGATAGCATAACTAATCAGTCAATCTCTGATATGGAAGAAGGGAAAATTACCATCACGATTCCTTTGCTTAATAATGAAACTTTGGATCACACTAACTATTCCTTTTCAGATGGAGACACCTTGGACACCGAAAAACCTTTTCAAACTATTCTAAAGAAAAAGAAATCATTCAAAATCAAAAACAACGCTAAAAATGCGGCCAGAATCACAAGATCTTCATCAACCCATCAATAATTTCCTTTCTCCTCATTCTCATCCAATCAATTTTTTCCAAGCCAACAATTATGATTAATTTTATCATTTGGAACATTCATGGTATTGGGACTACTCTAGTTCGCAATCGCGTTAGAAGCCTTTGTCGCACTCATAACATATCTCTCCTTACTATCACCAACCACTTATCCACTCTTCTAAGATTACGGCTGCAACCGCTAGAACACTAGGTTTTCCTAACTTTTTTTACAACATTAACAACAAAATTTGGTTGTTTTGGAATAATTCTATCAGCATCAATATCCTTGACAACCAACAACAATTGATTAATGCACATATTTTTGTGGGTGTTTTCACCGTGGTGAGCTCTTTTATTTATGCATCTTGTAATAGAGCCGGTAGGAACATCCTATGGAATAACTTAAGATGTTTAGCTTCCTCTCACAACGGTTGGTTGGCGGAGATTTCAACACCATCCTCTCTACTTACGAAAGGGAGGGTCCTCTCTAATACTAATTCTATGAAAGATTTAGCTAATATGATTCTAGGTAACCTTATAGGGTTTTCGGGTTCCAACTACCGTGGAACAACTCTAGACTTTGGCAACATCTCGATCGTATCCTTTTAACCATCTTTGGATTGATCAATGGCCTAATACCTCGAGAACACTTAAGTAGAACCTGCGACCACCTCTTAGATTCTTGTGAAAGCCCCCCTACTTCAATAACTATCCCCTTTCGTTTCCAAAATATGTGGTTGCAACACAATGACTTTATGTCATTGTTTCACTAATTGACGCCCCTATTCACGATAACTCCATTAAAGGCATGATCCATTTTGGCTTAAACTTAAAAGATTAAAACAAACCACGAAATGGTGGAATAAACATCATTTTAAAAACATTTTGTAAATCTTAAAACTATGGAAGATCTTGTTTTCTCTCTTGAAGAAGCTGCCATTTGCACTAATAAAAATGAGAACTCAACGGCTAGAGATAACTTGATTAAATATCAAAACATGGAGGAAATTTATTGGCGGCAAAAAGCTGCTACTAAACATATTGCCGATGGCGACAGAAACACAAAATATTTCCACACTCTTTTCAACAAAAGAAAAGTTCTAAACTCGATTTATAAAATTAAAAACAACAATGATAATTGGACATTGGATAAAAATGATATTAAAGATTCGGTTATCCAACATTTTTAAAATTTGTTAAATAACAACATTAACACAGAACTTATTTCTAATCCTCATCTGATTCCCTACAAGATTACTTCTGACCAAAACACCTCTCTTATTAGGTGTCCGACGGATTCGGAAATTACTATTGTTCTCCAAAGCATGAATTCAGATTCGGTTGCTGGACCGGATGGTTACACAACTATATTCTTTCAACAGTGTTGGTCCATTATTAAGTCTGATTTAATTGAAGCGTTATTGACTTTTCAATGGCAACCCCTTCCTAGATCCTTCTCTAGTACCTCCATCATTCTTATCCCTAAAACAACCATCCGAAACTTGGAATGACTTTAGACCGATTAGTCTTTGCACCTTCTTTAACAAACTAATTGCCAAAATAATCACCAATCATTATCAATCCTCATTGCCAACATTATCTCTCGAATCAAACTGGTTTCATTAAAGGAGAACTATAGTGATAATATTCTTTTAGCTCATGAAATAATTCATGATATTGGCGTTCTATTAGGCGGTAACATTGCTTTCAAACTGGACATTTCTAAAGCCTTTGACAATCTCTTGGGAATTCCTCTTTTCTATGCTTCAACTTTTCATTCTCAAAAGAATTCATTCAGATCATTAAAAGCGTGTCACTAATGTTTGGTTCTCTGTTATCATTAATGGAGAATCGGTTGGTTTCTTCACCTCTAAACATGGCTTACGCTAAGGAGATCCATTATCTCCCTTGCTTTTTATTATAGCTATAGATTACTTATCCGTCGAGCGATCTATTCTATAATAAGCCAAGTATGATTTACAAAACTCAAGGTGGATTTCCATTACTCATCTTTGCTTTGTGACGATTTTATCATTTTTCGCAATGCTTCTATACCTCACGCGTCAAAACCATTATGAAATTCTTTAAAAATTTGGCAAAAAAGTGGTCTCCTCCTTAACAAAAATAAATGTTGTTTCATAACCGCTAATAAAATCAACAATAATAGGATTAATCATATAACGAGGATCACTAACTTTCATCAACAACAACTTCCGATCAATTATCTAAGGCTCCTCTTTTCAAAGGTCATAAAAGATCTTATCTTTTTGACGAATTAATCCATAAAATATCCAACCGTATCTCCTCTTGGGAATACCATTTTCTATCCTTTGGAGGGAGGTTAACACTGATTAAGAGTACCCTTAACTCGATGCCTCTTTATCTTATTCAAACTATCGTTCCAACCAACTTTTGCATTAATAGAATTGAGAGGCTAATTAATAAATTTTTTTGGGGGTCTAATACCTCTTCCTCAAAAATACACTGGTCCTCTTGGCACAAAATCTGCGGCATCTTTGAGGAAGGTGGTCGGGCGTAAATCTATCAAAGACACCATCAACACATTCTCATATAAACTTTGGTGGAATTTTAGAAGCAACAATAGCCTTTGGGCTAACTTCATGACAAACAAATCTATCTAAGCATCCATTGAGCTTTATAAAACTAATGCTTCTCCTATTTGGAAAAGACTTTATAATATCAAATGGAAGGCGGAATCTTTAATTTTTGGGGCATTAACTCGGCAACTCCTTCGGCAAGATAAGCGGCTTGGAAATAATTCTTTCGATGAATTAATTTCCTCATGCTCTATTGATACCATCAAAGTCAAATCTTTCTGGAATAATAGTAAATGGAACTTTTCCATGCTCAGTGATTATATCCCTTCATCCTTTTTAGACAAACTAAATAACATACACATTACACCCAACAAAAAAGACCAGATTCTTTTTAAACTCTCTCACAATGGCGAATTCAGTTTTAAAAATATTTGGCTTATGATCAAAGAAACTCGTGATTATTCCAAAGTGTATGCTCGACTTTGGCATAACAATATCCCCACCTCATATTCCATTCTTACTTGGCGTATCTTAAAAAACTTTGTCCCTATTTACTCCTTGATGTGGGGTAAAGGTTTTATCTTCTCAAAATGTCAATGTTGCTCCCATATTGAAAATGTTAATCACCAATTCATGAGTGGAGCGATCGCCTCTAAACTTTGGCTTTGGTACGATAATCTATTCTCCATTGACAAATACAACGGCTCGCTTACTATTTATCAGCTCCTCGAGATATATTTTGAAAACAATATAAAAGGTCATATTAAAATATTACTGCGATCATTATTATCTGGTTCATTTGGATGGCTAGAAATGATGCTAAGCATAACGATATAACTATGAATCATTCCAAAATAATTGCCAAAACTAAATTCAAAATCCGTGACTTATTTAAAGCCAACCTTATTAAATATAAACACTTAAAAGGATGTAAATTTGTGCCTCAAAATTGGGTTTGCAATTGCACGATACAAACACTTCTAATCAAGCCAAAATACTTTATTGGGCCAAACCACATGATAATGTCATCAAAATTAACCGATGGAGTATCTCCTAATGCTTACGGATGTGGTGGCATCTTTAGAAATTTCAAGGGTGATGTTATCTTGGCCTTTGCTAATCCTCTTAGTACCAACTCGGTTCCTTTTCTTTGAACTTATGGCGGTTTATAATGCTCTTGACATTTCCTTACGGAAAGGTTGGCTTAATATCTGGCTTGAAGTGGATGCCTTAATACTAATTGATCTCCTGCAGTCTGAAAAAAATGGCAATGTGGAATTATATTATTTACTCAAGCAAACTAAAACTTTGCTCAATCAAATTTGTTGCAAAATCACTCATATATGGAGGGAAGGAAATGCTTGTCGATTACCTTGCTAACTTAGGAACTAGATTGAATGAGCCCATTAATTTTGATAAACATTCTATTCCTAAACACTTACAAGGATTGGTTAACCTGGACAAGACGGGTTTGCCTTACATTAGATCTTAATATTATTTGTAAGGCATTACATCTTGTCTTCATATTTGTCAGAATGATGAAGCACCCTATGTGCTTTATGATTTTGTTGAGCTGCTGGAATCGGTCCCC
Source organism: Cymbidium sinense (assembly GCA_021442155.1). Lineage (NCBI taxonomy): Eukaryota > Viridiplantae > Streptophyta > Magnoliopsida > Asparagales > Orchidaceae > Cymbidium > Cymbidium sinense. The sequence goes on along the minus strand of CM038217.1, from coordinate 163,695,007 downwards.
CCTTATCTTTAATAGAGATTTTACTTTCTACTGTTACGATTGGTTGCATTTCGAAAGGCATTGTTGCCTCTTTTCATTGGTATTCGGGTTGTTGGTCACGTGAATATCTCTTTTTATGATTTCTGCTTGTGTTTGATGTTAACTTCAGTTGCCTATGGAATAAATCCTGTAAATTTCTATGGATTGATATTGATCTGGATCACCAGATAGCGGCCACGATTCGCTTGGGCTACGCTCTAAACGATTTTCGGATAATTATTTTGGTTGGTTATTTACAACCGGATGCATTTCTTTAGGCCTTGCTGCCAGGTTACTGGGTTGCGTTCGACTCTTAATTTCATCCTGCATTGGTTTTATTGTTTTCTAATCCCACGGTTGGAAAAGTATGCTCTGGCTGTGAGTAAATATTACCCTGTTTTACGCTTGTGCTTCCTTTTAGGTGACTATGGTGCACATATTATCATTTTATCGGATGGATTTGATCGGATTATCGAATAGCGAACAGAATGTTGCTATTGGAATTCTCTAAATTCATTTCTTGGGTTTTTTATTTTGGTTGGTTGTTACAATTGGCTTCATCTCATTATACCTTCGCCTTTTGTCACTTGAGCAGTTCTTGGGTTGCTGCTGGCTTTGATTTCATTAATGTGTTGGTTATCTGTCTTCTCATCTCGCAGTTGGAAAAATATGTCCCGGCTGTGAATAATTCCTCACCAGTTTTCTGCTTGTGGTTGATGTTCCCGTGACTATGATATCCTTATTGGATTACTAAGCTTGCGTTCTCGGTTCATTTTATGACATGAATTATCTAAATGGCACTGAATCGCTATTATCTTCGCTCTAAATGCAATATCAGTGCTTATTTTGGATGTTGGTATTTCATTCCCTGTGTTGAGATATGATGCTTTCTTTTACTCGCTCTCCCAACGACATTTATAAGGGGAGGTTTCTGACGTTTTACGCACGATATATTCTATTGGGATGGTGTTAATTATAAGCTCATTGACTATATTAACGCTTTACGCTTCTTGTCTCTATCTTTGATCTAATCTCTTTCCTGAATACTACTCATGTGATTCTGACTAAGTTGGCTCACTCTCTTAGGTTTATGTATTCTCATGTCAAGAAGGCTATTTTGATGATAATTTTCTTGAATGAGACTCCCCACTTTTCAGCCACTACCAGCTACCTATATAATTTCGATATGATTTTGACTAGGTTTGCAGGTTATAAAGCTCACAATACTATCAACAACCTGGATGTTTCCCTCTAGGTTTGTTGGCTATGATGGCGGTGATGACCTCACTTTCTATTGGTTCGGTAGTAGCTCATGTGATATAACCCTTCTGCTGAAGTTTGGATGCTCATATTTGCATCTGCCCCAACAGGATGTGATTGTGCCTGAGCCTTCTCTATCACATTTCCTTACTATCATTCTCACTCTATGTTGTTTTCCTCTATTTGTTGTATGTATTACCTTAACTGCTATATCTTTTTGCTGCTCTCTCCCTCTTTTGCAGGTTTGCTCCAGTTTATCACGTACTATGTCCTCCAGAGCATTGGCTTTAGTACTATTTTACCTTATTATGTAAATCATCATGTACCCTTTGATTGTTTTAATGCTTTCTTATGATTTTGGATGTACTTAGATTGGGGTTTTACTCCTTAGGCTGATTATAGCTCTTTGAGCAGTAGTTCTGGATTTTAACCCCTTTTAAGGATCTTGTAATCTTTATTTGTGGTAATAAAATACCCCCGTATCATGGGGTTTCCCTAAAAAAAAAGTAGACATGTTCGTAGAGTGATATAAGATTTTAAAAACATTCATAATAGCTATGGATGTAGAGTGACTAATAAACAAAGTAGAATGATCTTAGATTTTTCTTTAGCTTATGATTTTATAATTGTTAATACCTTACTTTAAAAAAAAAGGAAAATATTATCACTTTATAAGAATGGACATAGTAAAATGCAGATTAATTAATTTTCTAATAAGAAAAATAATTCTTTTAGATTATAATATTGTGATATCATTCCGACTGAAAGTTTAAGTATTGAGTATCGATTACTAGTTTTAGATTTTAAGATTCAAGGTTAAAAAAAGAAAAATAAATCAAAATATTATCCTAGAATTAGATGAGAGTACTTGAAAAATGATAATAAAAATATTTTAAACAATAATTTATAAGATCTTAAAATTTTGAAAGTTATGAAGAATTTAATATTAAGTGAGAAAAAATAGCAAATGAGATTAAACAAATTATAAAAAAAATATGCTCAGAGACTCAACTGGAAAATTCCTAGTAAAAATAGTTGAAGATAGTGTCAAAATATGCAAAAAAAAATAAAAAATAAAATATTTATTATAAAAATTGGTTTAGATATAAAAGCTCAGAGAATTGAGAAAAATTTAGAATGATCCACATTGAGTCTAAGAAAACAACATGTGATGTAAAAAATTCAATATTTAGTGCTTTCTATAATAAATTGGATATTAAAAATTTGAAAAAAAAAATGTCTGTATAAACTAGCTAAGCAAAGAGATTTGAAAAGTAAAAATTTAGTTCAAATGAAGTGCATTAAGAATGAAGATCAAAAAATACTTTTCTTAAAAGAGGATATTCAACATTGGCGGATGAGATATTTTGATAAATTCTCTAATACAAATTATGAGTATACAATTGACTTTAGCGATCTCATGACCCTAAATAAAAATAGATATTATTATTATTATCATTGTATTAGTAAAATTGAAGTTAGAGAGACATTAAAAAAAATAAAATGTGAAGAAGTAGCAAGACTTAATGATATTTCAATATAAGTGTGAAGATGCTTAGGAAATCAATGAATTTTTTGGCTTACTGATTATTTTAATATTATTTTAAATATTAAAAAGATGTGAGAAGTGGAGAGAAAGAGTTTGTTGGTTCATATTATTAAGAATAAAGGTGATGCACAAGAGTGTGCAAACTATAGAGGAATTAAGTTAATGTGACACATACATGATACAAAAGTTTCTTAAAATTAATTTGGTTTCATGCCAAGTGGGTCTACTATGCATGCTATACATTTATTGAGGTTTGATGGAGAAGTATAGAGAGAGTAAGGAGGATCTATATATGATATATGTTGATTTAAAGAAAGCATATATTAAAACTCTAAGAGAAATTCTTTGAAATGTTCTAGAAAAGAAAAGAGTTAATATTGTTTATATTCAAATCATTAAGGATATGTATGTTGAAGTTGTTGCTTGTGTTCAAACATAAGGAGGATTGACCAAGTATTTTCCTTGTTCACTTGGATTACATTAAGGATCAGCTTTAAGCCCATATCTTTTTGTTTTAACTATGATGTTCTTACTAGACATTTACATGAGGATGTACCCCGATGTATGTTTTTTTGCTAATGATATTCTTTTTTTTGGTAAGACTAAAGATTGAGTTCAATAGAAATGAATTAAGGAGGTCAACCTTACAGTATAAAGGCTTTCATTTGAGTAGATCTAAAATCAAATATATTATGTGCAATTTTAGTTGTAGAAGATCTAATAGTGTGGTTGTGACATTGGGTGATCAAGTCATTAAAAAGGGTGAACGTTTTAAATATCTTGGATTTATTGTTCAAAGTGACGGTAAAATAGACGAATACATTAGTAGTAGAATTCAAGTTGAATGTCTGATGTGCAGGAATGCATCTGGTCTGTTATGTTATAGAAAAATATCATTTAGATGTAAGGGAAAATTTTAGAAGATGATGGTGAGACTTGCTATGATTTATGGCTCAAAATATTGGCTACCAAAAGAGAAGCATAAAATTAAGTGTTGTAGAGATGAGAATGCTCAGGTGGATGAGTAGCTCTAAGGCAGAAATAATTAGAGAGAGTCGCTTAAGATGGTTTGGTAACATAAAACGTTGGTCATCCAATGACCCAATTAGGAGAGTAGATGTATTAAATTCAACCTATATTAATAGAAAAAACCTAAAAATACTTAGTTAGATAGTATAAAAAATAACATTATTTAATTAAAATTCAAAGAAAATTTGACACTTAATAGAACACAATGGAGAGAAGGATTCATATAGCTAACCCATGTAGTGAGATAAAACCTTACTGTTGTTATTGTTATTGTTGTTGTTGTTGTAGCAGTAGTAATTTTGTAACAAAGATATATTTTAGTGGCCTGTAAGTATCCCTCTAATTTAAATCATGATTTATGGATTTTAAGTGTATTTTCAATTAGCATTTACTATCCTTTTTGGATAATCCTAGTTCAAATTATTTAAGATTAGATTTAATTTAAATAAGATTAAATTTAATTTCAAATAATTGATCTTATCTTTGGGTAGTATCTTTGTATCAAAAACTCAATGAAGTTAAATTTAAGGCTAAAATTTAAAATTGTATAATAAATTGAATCAAAGATATTTCTCTTAATATTCTTTATTAGTTGGCTCTAATACATTTCTCTAATCCTCTCTCAAGCCTCTCATCTAATTCTTCACTCTTCTCTCATTTACATCAAATATTCTCAACAATGGATAAAATGAAGAGAGAAATGGCATCGTTGGTAGATGCAACTTTTTGGTGAAAATATAGTATAGGAAGGTCAAGGTGATAGCTTGATAGAAAATAACAAAAAATACTAAATATCTCCATAAACAAAGAAGAATCATATATTTGATACAATAGATGGTTTAAATTGGGATGGATAGTTGAAGAACCGTCTATGGATACTTTCAAGCCACCCATACATGTCATACAATAACCTATATGAACCCAAGTCATGCCCACACTCAATCTGTTCTTTTTTTAATCAAAATAATGCTTCAAATCACATATTCATCCTCGCATGGATGCATCCACACTTTCAACCAAGTAAAGCGGGGATATGAAGAATTACATGCAGATTACACAAGATTAAAATCAAATCAATTTAAAAAGTTTAAAAAGTAATAATATTCTAATGATCACTGGAGCTATGAAAAAAACATAAAATTAATAATGTCAATAAACAAATAAATGAATATGGAATGTTTAATAATATTACCTTCTGATGTAATATCTTTGAGGTTTTTGGAAGAATAATCCTTCTTGCCACGCTTTACTCTATCTTGCCTATCTCCCTCAAACTCACGAATAAGTCACTCAATGATATAAAGTCTATTGTTTTCCATGGGAAGGATCTTTCCATTTCGTGATGGCCCTGATGTTAAAACAAAAAGACCTATAATCCCTTTTTAAAGAATAACTGCACATATTATATATGCTAGAGGTTAAGTATCTTGCAAATATATGGATAACAATCACTTAGTCTTTCAATCTTGAAACAATTGAGTGAGACATGGGCTTATTTTAAATATAGAATTACTTTCTTTAAATAATTGCATGAATCTCTTAGTCTTTCACACATATTTTGATGTAACAAGATTGGATATGACATTTTTTTTGTAATATATGAAAGTACGTTGCTCGTTTATATTGGGAGATCACAGAGTACGCACGAAAAATTAGGTCGAGTGTTTCAGAGTATATATGAAACTAAAGTAAGAAGACACCAGATTTAATATGAAAAAACTTGAGAACTAGGAAAAAAATCATCGAACCACACTACCAAGAAATCCACTATGAAAAAAAATCGAAAAAAATAGTATAAATTGCACTTATCTAGAGCCTCTCCACATTTCAATCACTCTACAACACTCGCTTTAATCTTACACACAAGAAAATAAGAGAAAAGTTAAGAAAAATACTAAAAAACTATAGAAAGATCGTTTAAATATAAAGTCTCCCGACTTGTAACGTTGCAATGTCGCGACCTTGATGCCTAGGCTCTAGTGTCATTGTCCTCTAGGCTTTTTTTTATGGGCTCGAGCACTGCGGCGCTACTTCTACAACACTGAGGCGTTGCCCTTCTATCATTTTACCATGGTGCCCTGATTCTAATGATGATGTGCTCCTCATGCAACACCGAGGTGTTACCTTCTCTCTCTCCCAGGTGCAAATCCAATGTCGTGGCGCTATCTTATTGGCCCCGAGTTATTGCCTCCTCTATTTTTAAAGTTAAGATCTCATGTTCTAGTGCTAAGGTGTTGCATCTATGACATAAAGGTGTTGCCTGCTAGAAAATTTTTTTCTGGGGCATTAACTCCCCAACAAGCTTGATCAATGCAAAGGACAAGGCTCATAGATAAAATCAGGCTCCACAAAAAATAATAGTTTATTTAGAAGTTTGTATAGATTTTGAGGCATTTGACTGAGACGGGAGATCGCTTCAAAATTTGTACCATTGAAATCATTTTTATTATTTATTTATAATTTACTCTTATAAATTTGATGATATTATCTTACTAATTATTTATATTTTTTCTCTAAAAATAAAAACATTTTATATTTTTATTCATTTAATTATAATTATTATGATTATTATTTAAATATTAAAATTTTGCCTACTCTTCAAAAATGTGCTGTTTCGGCCATGAATGCTTTTATCTACGATTGTTGTTAGTTTATAACCTTAATTGATTTCATAATTTGTATGACTTGACTATAAAACTATAAATTATAAGATATAAAAATCTCTTTGTTATATAAATTATACATTATTGAACCTTTTTATATACTTGATCTTGTGTGACTTAGAATTTAAAGATTTGAGACAAATTACATTATTAGATATCAAAAGGCTAAAGTTGAATTAAAGAATACCTAAAAGCTACACTGTTTGGTGAGCATCACATCAGGTGTGAAGTAGAAATCTTTAAAATTAAATTTGATATCAAATTTATTTTAAATATAGGATATTCAGCAGGAACATTTATGATTATATCACCAAAGTTTAATTAAATTTAATTTTGATATTAATTTTAAAAAATAGTGAAATAAATGAAGATTATGTTGGTTTTAAAATCCTAAATTTTTTATTTTGAAAATATAATTTTTTTATTCGAGTCAGTAAGATGAGATTTCATTATGATGTAGAAGTGATTTAAATTTAAGATTTTAACAACTTTTAAAGTTCTTAATAATTAAATTAATTAATACCTATAACTGAAAAAATATATAAATTTACAAGGAAAAAAAAGAAGACAAAGTATGTGAACATTTTTCAATTGCATAATGATGTAATAAAAAAGTTGATTGGTTAAATAGGAGCTCATTTAATTCTGAATCTCTAATAAAAGATTTAAAAATATATAAATTTGACATTTAGAAAATTTAAAAATTACAGACAGAAGAATTGTTAAGGGACTTTTTGGGATCAATTTTATTTGGTGTTTCTAATGCAATTAATGTCTTTAAGATAATTAGATTAATACATGATTTTTCAGATATTTGAATAACAAATAAATAAATAAATCAGAAATTTATATTAAATAAAAAGATTCAACCATACTTTGAAAAAGTTTTATTATATGAAAATTTGTAAGGTGTCCAATATATTTCTACATCTAGACTCCAATAACATTGCTTCATGTGGCACTTAGCTAATAATATTGCTATATATATAAATGATTTGTATTAATGTGCAGTTAATATTACATCAATACATAACAATATTTAATAATTGTGTATTTATTGTGCATCACATGGCGCTATATTATTGAAGTCCGGTCGTAGAACTATGTCCAGACTACACTTAATAATCTCTCCACAACATACGAGACTGCCATAAAATAATAAAAAGTTCAATATAAATAGGCATAATGGTTTCCCATTTGATATGAAGTCTTTTACAGAATTATTCTGCTGAATACATATATTAATGTGGCATTGTATCTTGGCCTTTCTCTAGAAGTGACCACTCATGAGCTCTTCTTCCTCATTATCTTCTCTCTTTCTTAAACAAATAATAGTGAAGTTTCATCCCATGTCGTGCCTCTCAACAGCTAGTGCGGCATCGTCTTCTTCTTCCGCTCATCGCACAACAAATTATCGACCAAGCATTTGGCATGATAGCTACATACAATCGCTGCCAATTGATTTCAAGGTGATGGCATATCAGTTAAATTATTTTCAATAATTATTGAAAAAATTTCTATTATATCTGCACTTAGAATAGATCTTCCCATTTGTTACCACAGAATCCTTATGCACTTACATATATTTGAAACTTAAAATTTTATATTTCTACATATAACACCTTTGATGCATGAGAAAGTGCATTTCAGTTAGTGATAATGATGTTTTCTTATCTAATGTAAATTTGGTATTCAAATATTTGATTTAGTTATAAGAGTGAAAGGGTTGGATTTGATATTATGATCCAAAATGGTTTTAAATTAACTGAAGTGCAATATTATGATCCAAATTATCTCTGAATGTAAAGCTTTTGACTAAGCCAAAGTTTATTAGATACAAGATAATTACTCCCATATAAGTTGTTTCAATCAAATGTATGATGCATAGATGATCTTTGACTTAGTTATGAAAATCCATGGGAGTTATTAATTTGACATCTCATCTATATAATAATAATAATAATAACTATCATAATTTAATTTGGCTACATAATCAATACATATATACAGCTGATGAATGTTTTGTCCTTTGATTTTCATAGTTAGTTACAAAATTTATGGTTTTGTTTGAATAAAAGTGAAGACAATGGAATGAAATTATATATGTGTAGATAAGAATATATATGTTTTCACTTTATATATATATATATATATATATATATATAATAAGCATAAATATTTATATAACACAAAGTGATGAACAATCATTGCATGAATGCAGGAGGAGAAGTATACACACCAGAGGGGAAAATTAAAGGCAAAAGTAAGGAGTTTAATTGGCCAACAAGATGGCCTTGTTGAACAACTCAAACTTGTGGATACTATTTGCCAGCTCGGACTGGACTATCATTTTGATATAGAGATTAAAAATTTGTTGACTTCTATTAGTTCATCAATGGGAAATATAAATAGTTTGATATAGAATAACGATCTTCATGGCTTGACCTTGCTCTTTAGGCTTCAATGGGAACATGGTATTACTAATACTTTACTAAGGTATATTGCAACATAAGTATGCATATCAATCTTTTATATTAGAGTTTTTTTCAATGTAAATCAAATCAAAGAGCTTTGGTTTAAGTTTTATTCTCCTTATATTTTAGGGCAAAATAGAGGTTACAAGTCTGAATCTATCCCATGATTTTCTTTAAAACCAAATATTCATTTTATCCTCTTTGTGAAAATTTATATAATTTTCTTATTCTTATATATTACTAGTCTCAAATTGACCTTATGCTTTCAAGTAATGAAATATTTATGATAGATTTTTATTTTTTTTTTTTGAAATAATTGGTATAAATCTAAATAAAATGTTACCTATTTATGCTAAAACTATTAAGATAACCATGCTATCAAATGCACTATGTTTGATTATGTTCTAATACAATCTTATTTAAAATGCCAATAGTGAAAATGATCTTCCTTTTTTATTATAATATAGTTTGGCTATTACATAGAATATGCCTTAAATGACAATGTACAAAGCAATTCCCTTAGTAAACTTCAAATACTATATTAAATTTATGCCATCTCCACAAATTTTTCTAAAATGTTTTTCTTTAATCAATTGGAAGAGTTGATGATTTGATTACCTGCACTACAAAAGTGAGAGGAAGTGTCACTCTTAATGGTCAAATTCATGTCAAAGGAATGCTTAGTTTGTATGAGGCTTCCTTCCTCATCATCGAAGGATAGGAAGAGCTATATAAGGCAGGAAAGTTTGCAATGGAGTATTTAAGAAATGTTGAAATATGTTTATTAAGTCCACAACTTGTTCAAGACATTGAACATGCAAATGAGATGCCTTTGCATTGGCGAATGTCAAGACTACATACAAGGTGGTTCATTAAGGCTTATGAAAGACAAGAGAATGTTAATCCCATATTGCTTGACTTGGCTAAACTAGATTTTAACATAGTGCAAAGCATCCACAAGGTGGAGCTTCAAGAAATGTCTCAATCAATAAAGCTTGCTTTATATTTGATTGAAGCAATAATTGCATAACAATATATTTTATATTTTGGTGTAAACTTTATTGCTTTCGAATGTTGGCATTTTAGATTTACATATACATGTTGGCTGAAATATGTATTATTTGTTTTTCAAGTAACACACATTGAATAAATGTCCAATCTAAGCACACACATTCTTAAGGGCAATGCTCCATGTACACATACAAGAAGGGTAGATGTTTATTCAAGATGAGATGGAAGCCCTGGGATGCCAGCCTAATGTCATAACCTATACCATCATAATGCAATCTTTTGGAAAGGCAAAGGAAACTCAAGCTGGTTCTAAACAAGATGGAGAGTGATGGTTGTTCGATTGCTTCACAACTCTTTAATTTACATATTGGCTAGCAGTCGATTAAGAGAAGCCCATAATGTATATGAGGATATGCATGAAAGAGAAATCTCCAAACGCGTGACAACATTCAACACCTTAATTTCAGTCATTATCATTCTCAGGAGGAGCATGCTTTGAAACTACTTATGAAAATGGAGGAAACCTCATGCAAGCTGATATTAAGACATATACTCCCATACTTAAGTTGTCATGTAAAAAAAATGGATGAGGATCCTTCAGATATCGGGTCATATGTTTAAAAGGGATATCAGCCTTGACCTTAGAACATACACGCTTGGTGTGTACCATCCATGTTGGCCCTCGGCCTAAATCAACTCTGCATTCCCTATATATGGCTCGCCCACCCATAGCCATCATACTGAATGTATCCAGGTCCTCTAGTAGTGGTAGATACTGCAAGTGGACCTCTGAACCTGATGTATCCGGTAGTATGAAATAGCCAATAAGAAATAAAATGTAAAAACGCAGTGCCTAAAAACTCCTCTGGTGACTAAGATACCTAATCCTCAGAAAGTCCACTTCATCCACCTCACGTTCAAGGCGTGTCTAGCCCATCCTGAATGTCGACCTGATGTGTGGACTGATCGGGTCATGGTACATCACGTCTAGTATGGGGTGTCATTCCAATAAATCATCGCAGCAATCAGGCCAAGTGTTCCATCTCTTCCCCTCGCCAATCACAATTGGGCCTATGATAGGTGGCTCATCAACCCATAGTCCTAGGATCATCGCCATGTCCTAGAGTGTCACAGTCATCTCACCAACAGCTAGGTGGAAGGTGTTGCTCTGCGAAGACCATCTCTCAACCAAGGTAGTGAGCAAATGATGATCTTGGCGGATGAAGCGAAGCTGGCTAACACACTGTAGACCCACCTATTCTAGTCCACTGATGAATTATCTGCAGGTGATGGGCCACTCCTTCAGCATAAGCAAGTGTGACGCAGCCTCAAGTACAGTTCTCTGCAAAATAAAAAATAAAAAAGATCTGTCATTAAGAAAAATAAAAGGCAAGCAGACGTAACGTAGAAACAAAATGAAATATTACTAACAGTATCAGGGTGAGCGGTTCGATGTCATCCACGTAGAGAGGCTATGCTAGGATGAACCTCAGTAGGTGTCTGGTCCAACGGTGGGGTGGCCTCCCTAGCATGGCCACGTCACCGACGTCTAGCTATCGGGCGGTGCTCCTCTGCCATCGTACTTGTTGAAAAAAATAAGTGAAAAAATCAATATAAGACCGTTATAAACAATGAAATGGAAAACAGTAGCATAAATTAAACAAGGATTATAATCGCAACCTAAAAGGAAATCAGTAACATCCCATAAAAAATCTAAACAGCATGAACTACACATATAAATTTTGCACTAAGGTATCCTCGACGTACCATCGGTTATTAACATTGTGAGGGCACGATGACCTATAATGGCCAGCTGTCTTGCATAGACTGCAGGTTCTACCACTATTAGCGATATTTTCATCCATTGCATTTACGCACGTCGCGACACCTTCTGCAAAAATTTGATGGCTGCAATGCTATTAATCCATGCTCTACACTGAAAGATGGTCACTCAGAACGGTCAAGCAGCATATGGAACTCATTTATGTATGTCAACTTATACAGATGCAGTGTGTAGTATTGTGACACACACGTGAGGTAGTTCAATCATCTAAATCCCAGCGCAGCAATTACCTATGAGCATGGCCAATGATAATGATTATTTTGTTGCAACTATAATTATAAAGGCCGTTATCTAGCAAATCAACTCTGAATGATCGGCTAGACCTGTCAAAAACTTGCATCTTGCGTGGATTGATGTTTACTAGTTCAGGGTAATGTCTGGCCTCATTTTCAGTATGTTGTAACATTGTGGATACCCTTTGGGTAAAAACAGACAAGTTGGCACCGTTTGAGTTGTAGTGGCTAGCCTTTTCATGAACAAAGCTACTAAGTTACCACAAGCACGTTTCAAGACATCATTAAAAACACTCAGATGTATTAGTCGCCATTGTCCCATAACACATACCACCATCGTGCACAAGTGACCATTTAACAGGGTCACACTCTACAAGCCATCTGTGAGCTTCTTCTTTCACATTTTTAATATCTAACATTAAGCGATTGAACTGACAGATATCATCAGTATTTCCTGCCTTATACATCTTCTGCATAGAAATTCAACATCACCAATCCCCAGTCTATGTATTACCTTTATAAAATTTTCACGCAGATGACGTAAGCAATGTCTGTTAGCTGCCCATGGAAACACTTCTCTACATCCATGTAATAAACCAGCATGTTTATCAGATATTATGCAAAGATCACATCTAGCAGAGATAACAGGCAACATATCATATAACCATATCAAGAACTACAATAAGGAATCAATTGACTCGAACTCCACAACAGCAAAGGCTAGTGGAAATAACTCATTATTTTCATCGATTCCAGGTAGTTAATAATAATACTGCGATACTTAACAAAAAGTATCGTAAGCTCGGGGCTGGTAGCTACTCCATCCCATGATTGAAGGACTAAATGCCCAAAAAAGTCTCTGGAAGTGCTGTGTACACATATAACATGTATAATGAATTTCGACCAAATGCGCAACTGCCAAATACTGCTTTTATTGCCTTACGCCTTGCATTTCAAGCCTTCATGTACAAAACTTTAATATTGAATTTTGACTCCATTCTACCTATAATCTCCCTAGATTTCAGATCTATCGATGCCTGATCCCAGGTATAATGAAGTAAGCTATGAATTTAGAACTACACTGCGGATGACCGGCTGGGCTTACTGCATTGATACATCTATGGTTTTCACCAACCCTTGATATTCTCCAAGCACCCCCTAAGCGTCTGCTGCTGCTACAATGTAAATGCCACTTATATGGTCTTCTAGGACTATCATACTGTACACATATAATCGTGTAGTTCTTTTAATTAGAGGTAACTGTTTGGAATTGAATATTATTTACTATGCACCACCCAATAACAGTAAATTGCAGACTCCGTTTACTTGCTAAACACATACCTTCGACAAGGTCACCTAGGATTTCAGTATTGTCTGTTAGGATTATTTCGTCAGATGGACCATCAAAGTAAATATCATTGTCCCACTCTCTCGTAGTATGGCACATCCTGGACATATTTTGTGGACAACATCCAATTTCTCCATTAATATTTCTGAGTGAGTGATTGAAGATCATGGTCGCCTATATTCCAGAACAAGGGCTTCTACCCCGAGTGAACAGTCATCATCACTAATATCTTGCTCAAACTCACTACTTGAACCATTGCTCATAGACTGATACTCAACACTGCCTGCAGCACTCTGAGGAACATATAATTCCTCTGAATGATAAACAACATCATCGCTACCACAAAACTCATAAGTTGGATGACAAACTATCATATTAATTATTGCAAGTATAAACTGGGAAAGGTTGACAAGATATTACCTAGGAATCAACTCATCAAAGCTACGTTGTGTCGCTGAGGTGTAATGGGCGAAGTCCTCTTTGTGGTATATCTACGATCTTATTAATCACCGATGTGGATGCAACATTAACATCTTTCAGTTCAACATACAACACTAACATCTGACGGGAAGCTTCATCCAGTGTAACTTCACAAACATCATTGTCAGATATTACAGACGCTATAAATCCATTTCCCACCGGATAACGACCTGTAAGAGTGATTGTGTGACGCTCTGAATTAATGTGCAAGGTTCTCATAATCTGTTTTCAATTCGAAGGTAGCGGATGCGAACCTTAATGGGACGACGACATCCCACATAACTTAGATCAATTGTTCATTGATACCATAGAAAAGGATCAGCGAAACAAATTCTCCATTTATTCTTGCAAAACAAACCATATAAATAATCAGACACCCTAAATAGTACTACCCTCGGCTACTTATCACCTGAACCGCAATGCCAACACAAACCTACAAATCAAATCCCAAACAAAATTCTAACCATACAACTTTAATCCCTAGCATACATACTCTATTAATTTATAAATTGATATAAATAGGGATTTACCGTCTTTAAGAACACGGGATGTGGGAAAAATGGTAGAATCCACCACACTTCTCAACCAAATGAACTAATCATCGCAAGCTAATGTTGGCTTCCAACAAATGCTACATGGGAGAGGAAAGTCACAAACTGAGTTAACATGGTCGGAAGAAAGAAGGTGTCTAATACAAGAACGGACACAATGCGCGGAGCTACGCCAAATGCTAAAGCTTCGGATGGAGAGGAGCGTGCTTGGAGGGAGAAGATGGCCGGTTAGAGCTCATATGGGTGGTGGAATCACCGTCGGGATCGACAAAGAGAGAAGATAGTCGACAATGACGCCCTAATAATGTTCGCGGCCCTCGATCTATCGTTTAGCCACGCCTCGTGGAATCGACGCGTAAAGCCGCCTCCCACTAGTTGGGCGACTATACCTATATTTAAAAATAAAATTTCAATACTTAATTATATAATTAATATTCTAATGATACTTAATTTAAAAAATTTGCCTTATGATTATATCACTCAAGTTCAATTAAATTTGATTTTGATATCACCTTATGAGAAACTGTGAACTAAATGAGAAATATATTGATTCTAAGATCCTAGACTTCTTATTCATTATAGCCTGTTTGAGAACAAATTTTGTTTTATATATTTTTTATTTTTTATATTATTTTTAGAATATATTTATTTAGTAAATTTTTTAAAAATTTTTTGATTTTTTAAAAGTAAATTATATTTTTAAGGAATTAAAAACAATTTTTGAATGTTCTAAGTATCTTTAAAAATAATTTTAAAAAATTAATTATCATATCAAATATATTTCATTTTGATATAATAAAATACAAATGAAATAAAATCAAACTAAATAACAAATAAAAATAAAAAAGTAATAATATTGATCTCAAACGGCACCTTAGTGATTGAAAATATAAGTTCATTATCATAGTCATTTAGAATAATAAATAAAGAAAGAGGGTTGCTTCATCAAATGTGTGGCTACTATGTGTTGCACAAAAGAGGGAAATAAAAATATCAATTATGAATAGAGAGTGACGATAATACTTAAAATTTTTTTGAGATTATATATATATATATATATATATATATATATATATATATATATATATATATATATATATATATATATATATATATATATATATATATATTACGTTAAAAAATTGATTATTATAAATAGGCATAAGGGGTGGTTCCTATTTATTAATTATCAAGGCCTATACAGAATAATTCGGCTGAATAAAAAAATATCAATATGGCTTTTGTGTCTTCATCTTCCTCTGCTTTCATTCAACAAGAAGCAGCCATTCTTTAGGTCTTCTTCCTCGCCAACTTCTAAAGGTCATTGACGAATAATTTCAAATATTCGGTCAAAACAGTGCCGCTCAACAGCTAATGTGACATCTTCAACTCCTCCTCCTCGCCGGACAACAAATTATTGCCCAAATTGGTGGACTTATAAGTACATACAATCATTGCCAATTGATTTCATGGTGATGGCTTATCATTTAAATTGATTGTGTAATTATGTATATATAAGTTTTCTTCAATTTTAATATTTTCTATCCAAATAAAAGATTTTATCATGCATTATTATGATAAGTTATTCCATCATAATTTTTTTTACTTTGTAGGTTTTGATATAGATATATGGACTTTGACGATAATTTGGGCTTTGATCAATTTTGTACTAATAAAATATGATTAAAATCAAAAATTTTAATTTAAAGTTAAATATCACTTGATATAACACCCTTACAAGCATACATATGCAAACTATATTTATACTGTAAGTTCTTAAGATTTAATGAAATATTTGAATCTATATATGTAATGCTATTGTAATAGTTATATTTATTTACAAACATAGTATAGTACTCAGCTATCATTGTGCATCTAAATAGGAGGAGAAATATATACATCAGAGGGATAAATTGAAGGAGGAAGTAAAGCATCTGATTGACCAACAACATGGCCTTCTCGAACAACTTGAACTTGTGGATAGCTTGTGCCAATTAGGAGTGGGCTATCATTTTGATTCGGAAATCAAAGACCTATTGAGTTTCATTAGTTCATCAGTGGAGAATATAAACAATTTAATAGAGAACAATAACCTTCATGGCTCTTCCTTGCTCTTTAGGCTTCTAAGAGAACATGGTATTGAAAATGCTTCAATACTAAGGTAAGTACTAACTTGTTTTATTCTCTCTTATGTTTAATTGATTTCATATGTGCTTATCTAAAATAGACCTTATGACCTATTTTCACATAAGAAAATATTTATGTTTGGTTCCTATACTATTACGTTTAACATGAATAAAATTAGTAGGTTAACAAAGAAACATTATTAAGATAACTACATTATTAAATGCATCACTAATGATCTTTCATTTCTGCGGTAATTTATTTTTGCTGACCTAATAATTAATATTCAAAATTTTGATACTTATATGCTTTTAGAGAAAGACATAAATGCCAAAGAATAAAATAATTTTTCTTACTTAATTTAAAAAATTATATTAATTTTGGGTCATCTTAGATGTCAAAAATTGGATAATTTTTAAAAAGGAGCATATTATTAAAATTTAGTAAACGAAGTACTTATAAAAAATATTTGGAAGGGTGCAAAAATACATATGGTATCAACATTTTAAGAAAAAAAAAACTGTTCACTTTAATAATATTAAATTTAAATGGTGAATTAAAAATAATATCAAATTGATAATTTAAAAATAACATGATTTTTTGTACTCATAAATTAATTACTTAAAAATTCTATATTAATAATAAAACTATAAATATATTAATAATAATTTATTTAAAAAATAAGATTAATTAATATTAATTGCAAAATCAATTTTAACTTAATTAATATTTGACTTGTAAATTATATAATTTTACACAGTATGTATGTAATAAAAAAATATTACAAATACAACATCAAAATATATATTTTTTTACCAAAAAATATTATTATAAATAAAAAATGGTTTTTCCTCCATTATAGAAAGTTTTACATATTTCTAATTAATTTAAAATGTTTCATTTTTAAGAATAAAATTTCAACTTTAAAATTTCATCAACAAATATTAAACTTTATTTTATTATTATTTTTTATAATTACAAACATAATAAGTTAAATTTTCAGATGTCATATTTATAACACTTTTATTACATATCTACTAAGAAAAATTATATAATTTGCATATCAAATAACAACTTATTAAATAGAATGTATATAACTAATTAATATATTTATAATATTACTTAGCAAAACAAGAATTTTTAAGTAATCGTTGGTCGACTCAAAAAAAAATCATATACTTTTAATTTATTTTTAATTTACTATTTAAATTTAATATTATTCTTTATATTTTTTATAAAAATAAAAAATAGTAATCAAAGCTTAATCTATATATTTTTAATTTACTAATTAAATAAATTGAATATTATTTAATATATTATAAAAATCTATGTATTATCATTAAAAAAAATAAAAAATAAGAATTAGAAAAACAAGAAATTTATTTATTTGGAAAACGCTTATGCCATTTTCGTCTTTGCTTCCATAATTTTTTTTATAAGTGTTCTTTTTGCTAAATTTTAATAATAATAATAATAAGCTTCTTTTTAAAAATTGTCCCTTAAAATTTTCTTTGATCTATTGGCAGAGTTGATGCTTTAATTAGTTGCTTCAAAAGAGAAAGGGAAATCCCAAAGCCCAATCACGAACATAATATCAAAGAAATGCTTAGCCTATATGAAGCTTCTCACCTTGCCGTTGAAGGAGAGGAAGATTTGGATGAGGCGAGAAAGTTTGCTATGGGGTATTTAACAAACTCTGATAGATCCTTACTGAGTCCAGAGCTCATTGAGAAAATAGATCACGCCTTAGAGTTGCCACTGCGTTGGAGAATGTCAAGGCTACATAATAGATGGTTCATTGATGCTTATGAAAGACAAGAGAATGTTAATACTGTATTGCTTGAGCTGGCTAAGTTCTGGAGGTGCAGGGAAGCGATTTTCAAGAAGATTTCTTTGATAACCTTCATTGATGATATTTACGATGTTTATGGTAGCTTGGATGAACTAAAGATCTTTACACGTGCTGTTGAAGAGTAAGGAGATGTCATAAATAATTTAATATGCATAAGAGAAGTTTTACTTAGCTATCATTATCAAATTCAGATAAATACTATCAATATAATGACTTGAATACTATCAAATATATAATTAAATAACCCTGGACTAATTGTAAAGTTAACTTGGAATTACAAGATGGAAAATAGCTGGAGCTCAACGACTTCCAAATGCCATGAAGATGTGCTTGGCTGCACTTTTCAGTACAATTGATGATATTGCCTTATCATTTTCAATTGAGAGAGGGTTGGACATTCTTCCATACTTAAAAAGGGCGGTAATACATCTTTTAAGCTTTATAATAAAGTCAAGCTTCTTCTAACAATTCTTTTTTTTTTTTATACAAATTTATGTTAAGATTAAATTAAAAAAAATTAAAACTTGCTATGATAAACAATTTTTAAATAATATTTTAAACCAAAATATTGCATGATTGTACTCTAGTGGACTGATCTATGCAAAGGATACTTAACTGAAGTAGAGTGGTATTATAATGGATACACTCCAAAATTGGATGATTACTTGGAGAATGCTTGGGTCACGATAACAGGAGCTGTTCAACTAACCACATTATATTGTTTAAGTGATGACTTGACTATTGAAGCTTATGATAGTTGGAACTTCTATCCACCCATGGTTCGATATTCATCTATCATTTTACGACTCTATGATGATTTGGGCACAAACTCGGTAAATATGAACAGTTAATTTATATACAACAATGATATTTTCATTTTCCTTATATAAAAATTCTATGTTCATGATGGATTGTTACTTGTGTGTTTATTATAGGAGAGGTCCAAAGAGGAGATAATGCAAAATCAATTCAATGCTATATGAAAGAAAAATGTTTCAGAACCAGTTGCTCGAGACTATGTAAGATGCTTAATAAAAAATTTTTGGAAAAAGTTGAATGGAGAACTCAATGCATTCTCAACAATTATAGAGTCTTATAAAGAAGCTTTAACAGCTATACCAAGAACAGGACAATTTTTTTACCAACATGGAGATGGATATGGGATGGATGACGGAAAAATTAGGGACAAAATACTTTCTATTTTAGTCGAGCCGATTTTATAGTAAATTAAAAATTATTCCCTTAAAATAGAAAGATAACATCTTTTAAAGTTGGATATGCCAATTTCTTTTGTAAGTACATGTTATAAGTACTATACAATGGCATATTATTGAACCTATATATGTAATGCTATAGTAATAATAATACTTATTTACAAAAAGAGTATAACAACACACAAGTTGATGAACAACTATTACATCTAAATAGGAACAAAAATGTGTGTGTGTGTGTGTATCAGAGAGGTAAATTGGAGGAAATGAACCCGTCTGATTCACCAACAACATGACATTAAACAACTTGAACTTGTGGATGCCTTGCGCTAGTTAGGACTTAGTTAAGATTTTGATGTTGAGATCAAAAATTTGTTGAATTCCATAAGTTCATCAATAGAGAACATGAACAATTTCAAAGAAAATAACAAGCCCCGTGGTTCTATGAACCTTGCTCTTTGAGTTTCTAAGGGAGCATAGTATTGATAATGCTTCAATACTTAAGTGTGCATTAGCATGCGCATTCATATAAAAGTTTTATTGAAGAGTTATTTAGTACAATGTAAATCAAATAAAAGATTTCTAGTTCAAGTAGTATGCTTCCTAATTGTTAGGATGTAATTAAATTCATAGATTTGAATCCAACATATGAAATTATTTAAACTAAACATTTATTTTCTTCGAGTGTAAAATTTTATTTATAATTGATTTTGTTCTCCCTTATTTTTAAATGCTCACTTACATTATCCATAATAGATCTTAAGCCCTAAGCCCTATTTTCAAGTAAGAAAATATTTATATTTGGATCCTATCCTATTAGCATAAATACAAATAATAAGTTAACTACTTATTAAATGCACCATGTCTCATTGTGATCTTATCTAGAAAGCCAACATTGATAATGATCATTCTTTCTTTCTTTCTTTTTTTTTTTTTTGATATTCATGAATTTGATATATGCCTATATGCCTTAAGAAAAAGACATGAATATCAATGAGTAAAATAGTTTTATTTACTTAATTTCAAAATTATATCAATTTTGTGTTATCTTAGTAACTAATAGGGATAAATTTTTCTTTGATCTATTAGTAGAGTTATTGCTCTAATTAGTTGCCTAAAAAAGTGAGAGAAAACTTCAATCCTAAACATCAAATGACATCAAAGAAATGCTTAGCTTATATGAGGCTTCCTACCTTGCTATTGAAGAAGAAGATGAATTGGATTATTTAAAAAATCTTGATAAATATTTACTAAGTCCCGAGCTTGCTGAAAAAATAAAAGGGGACGTACATGCATACCACGTAATTCTTATGTATTTACATATCTAACATCTAAACTTCATTTTTTACATATATAACTCCCAAATATTCAATATCACATCAAAAATACCATCATCACTCATTTTTTAAAAGTGAAATGCACTTTTCTAATTATTGAAAAATGTTAGATATGTAAATGCACAAGATTTTTGTGGTATGTATGTAAATCTTCCAAAAATAAATCATGCTTTAGAGCTATCATTATATTGGAGAATGACAAGGCTACATACTAGGTGGTTCATTGATATTTATGGGAGAGAAGAAAATGCTTATCCCATATTACTTGAGTTGGATAAACTTCATTTCAATATTATGTAGAGCACCCTATATATATATATATATATACATATATCATATGTGTGTTTATATATATGATCCTAATTTTAAAAATCAAATACAATCCAACCAATTCAACTATTAATTAGTCCATTAGCCAATTTGATTCAAATTACTAATTGCATCTATTTAACCATTGAAGCAAAAAAAAAAAAAAAAAACCAAACTCATTTTTAAACCAATCCATCCTAGCATTAATTTAATTTTTAACCTTTTGATTTTGATAGAATGAGTAAAAATGATAATTTTAAATTAAAAATAAAAAAATATTTAAATATTATTGTGATGTTCAAAAATATAATAGGACACAATGCATATCTTGTGGTACTTAATTAGGTGATCAAATATAACATCAATGAATAATATACTACCCCAAGAGGTAGATATATCACATTATGATAAATTCAATCACTTAATAAGGACTCCTCAGACTGATGGGCCGATGTGTATCAAAAAAAATTTCTTTGCCTTATATGGATGAAATGAGACAGAGTTTATTTTAACCAAGATTACAAGTAGAGGCAAGCCCTTGCAATTAATTATATCTCAAAATATGTGATCTCTTAAGAAAACTCTTGATTAAAATAACTTGTTAATGTCTCTACAAAATTCAAAACTTAAGTCAAAATTGTTTAATTTGAAAATCAAATGGGAGGGCTCAAATAGGAATAGTTCTGAGAAGTTCTTAATGGATTTCAAAGGAGGATAAGTAGGAAGTGCTCAGACACTGAGAGCCTCAGCAAACACTTCAATTTATCTTATAGTTAGGCTATACATTTTTTAAAATTAAAATTTATATTAGATTTTGAGGTGATATTTCATTAGAATGCTAGGCCTTATGTCCTAATAGCACAAGACTGGGAAGGCTTAAGAGGTGATAACTTATGTCTATAGCAAAGGAGAAATATGTAATCTCATAACCTACAATTAAAAGTGCTTTAGAACAAGCTAGAAGCTCAACCTAATTTAATAAGAGATAATTAGCTCATATTGGTTCAATTCCACTAAGCGAGAGAACATATCCCGACTATTTTGGACTTACAATCACATGGATTGTATCAACTAACACCTCATATGCTTCAAATTTATGTGGACAATCTTATGTAATGCAAGATAATTAGGCTATTATTATTAAGAAATAAATCTAAAATCTTAAACACACTCCTTGGAATTCTAAGATCATATTTGGCATGAAAATGCTCATAATTAATACAAGAATTTTTTATTTCTTAAACATTTTTATACAAAATTTTATTGATAAGGCTTGTGAGCGTGATGAAGTTATTGGCTAAACTAGCAAGAGAGGTATTTTTCACTCAAAGGTGGCTACACACAATGGTCAAACTCTCCCCTTTATCGTGCAATGAGTGAAAATCATTATTTCAAGGATGGAAAACAATATGATTGATGGTTATACATATGACTTCTAATTAATTTTTATTGTTTTAAGCCTAGGGCTTTAGTGTGAGGTTATAAATTGCATTTATTTATAATTCAAGTTAATTAGTTAGGTTGGAGTAGAAAATTTAATTTATAAGGAGCATATTGAAATCCAAGCCAAACATACAACAATACATCACACTTAAAAAACCTATAAAAAGTACACAATTTATAGTGTGCAATCAATGTAAATTAAAATAATAAAATTTGGTGTGAATTCTACTATACACCTAATAAAGAAAAAAAAAGTGTCAGTCTACTTACCCAAGACCTAGAAGTAAGTGTATAAAGATAAAGGCATGGGGTCTTTGTTTTCTCCAATGTGTGGGCACTCAAGGCTTCACAAGGTCTCTCAAGTCTATGCCTTTTAGCCACTACTCATCCTAAACCTTAGGATGCTGACCTAGTTTAATACAAATTATCACTAAAAAAATAAAAATAAAATAAAATCCTAACTACACTTACAAAACAAAGTTAGCTAGCCCACACACACACACAAACAAGTATATTTCATATAGTGGAGCTTGACACCAGCAAATGTCCAAGCCCACATATCTTAAGCACCTGCAAGCAAACTTTATTAGTTTTAAATTTCTTATGATATTCCCTTTTTAGTGAGCACAATCTCCTATAAAAAATATCATTAATCTAATATCGCACTAACATCCAGTCTAAAATATTGTAGTACAAAATAGAGATTTAATCCACAACACAGATAAACAATCGACCTAATTTAAATCTAAAGCCAGTGACTCAAAGGCTAGGGTGTTGAGACAAAACTAAACTTTAAGTATTTGAGTTATAATTTAAGTGCGGAGTTTAATTTATTAAAATAAGAGTGATTTAAATTCAAGTGATTGATAATTTAAATATATATTTTTATTGTGAATTTAATATTTTATTCAAGTTAGACTTAGCATTTTAAAGAGTATTAAAAGTGGTGGATTCCACTTGAGATGGAATCCATTCTTTTCAATGCCATACTCCTAATGAAATCTAAAGAGATGAATTTTATCACTTTTAGTCATCTTAATGAAGCGTTAAGGCGTTAAGTTTTAATTAAATCTGAAGTTTGAATCAAATTTAAATGATATTATAATTATATGAAAGACATCTTAAGATTAAAAGAATAAATTATGATTCTCATTGTGCCAGTTATCCAATTTTCTTTATCACTTTTAATACAAATACGCGTTGTTATTAAACCAAAAATATGAGGTCAAAACCTCCTTCAGATTAGTAGTCTTGTCATCTCAATTGTCCAGATTATATACTTGCTAGCTATGTACATATCATATATGTATATGTATGTGTGCGTGTCTCTCTCTCTCTCTCTCTCTCTCTCTCTATATATATATATATATATATATATATATACACACACACACACACACAAATGAATATGTTAATTTATGACCATTTAATAGTTTTAATTTTAAAGCTAATTTAATTAACATATGTACTTCTCTTTGCATTGTCCATAAGTATCTGTCATTGTTATACCATAATGTAAAATCTAATCTCCTTCGGATTAGTAGTCCTATGATCTTGAGTTTTTCAGACAATATACCTTAAGGATGCTACACATGATAAATATATTTTAGTTATCTTAACTTATCAATTTAAATTGTATACATATATATATATTGTGTATAAAGGAAATAATATTTTTTTTGAATGTACTAGTGATAATAGCATCAACAATATTAGCATGATATAAGCTTAATATTTAAAATTTTAACATAAATGCAAATGAATGTTGATCAAACACACATATGTAAGTTGACAAAGAAATTGACTAATTATCATAAAGCTATATACTTAAAACCTTAATTTCAGGGCTAATCCCACAATTATAACACCACTTAAACATAAGTAAGCTTTTAACCTAAGACATTTGAACTATATTGATTTATGACTATTTGAGGAGGTTAGACACTTTAGGACTATCTCACGATCCCCCTCTGTTCATTAAGTGATTTAAAAGGTGAACAAGTAATTTTTATGATTTAATTAGAATTTAATAATTATTTAGTAGAATTAATCTCAAAGAGACTCAAAATTTAATTAGACATGAAATATAAACTTAAAATTATAGAAAAGAAAAAATACATAACATGCATAAACATATATAAAACGCATCTTAAAATTCTAATGCATTTGGACTTATAATTTTATGGCTAATTAAATAAATGACGAGAATCATAAGTCATCAATTACACTCAAAATACCCCAAAACTAATTGAGGCTTTCGATTATATTAAAAACCTCTCTATTAGATGAGCATAATAAGGGATTTATCATAATTTTTGGAGATCTAGACAATTAATTATAAATTTTATAAGTCCTAAGCCTCCTAATAGATAATTGATTAGTGTGGATTTTGAGATTTGACTAAGACCAGAGGTCCTAACTATTTTTCCTAGGTTTCATGATGTTAAGCAAGAGTGTTTAAAAACCCAAACACCTATTTGACATTTTCATAATTTCCACATTTAATAATCTGGTTAATTAAAGCCATTAAGCATTCAAAAATTAAATTTCTTAATCCACTCACCCATATGACATAAAATAATTATGGGAGAAGTGAACATTACAAGAAATGTTCCCTAAAAATTTCAAGTTATTTAAATGAGCCGAATAAGATTAAATACAAAAATATCCATTTTAAATAAACCCTAAATACTCTGTCTAAAACAAAAAAAATCATGACTTTTATTTTATTAGATTCTCCTCTATTCACTAATTCTAGAGTATTTATTTACAATTTTTGGATTTTTCTAAAATTACTTATGATTTTTCAAAAATTTTAATCATTTAAATCTATTTTAAACCCATTTTATACAAATACACATTCAACGACGAACTTAGCCATGTTTTGCGCATGGAGCCACGGGAATGGTTATTTAAACCACCGTGCATGGCAAGCATGGCAACTAACTAGAAGGCGGCAAAAGAGGTTTTATCATAAACCATTCGATAAAAGATTAAACAGCTCTGATTAATCCTACAGCTATAAATGATTGAAATCATAAATTCTAAGTATGATTAATCATGATCATCCATTTCAATTACATGAAATGTACGACCTATGATTTTTCTTCAAGCTCTGGCGAGAGGTGGAGACCATCCACCTCTGTCGCTCAATTTGAGCTAACCAAGGCATGATTTCAGCTCATAACAACTCAAATTGGATTATAAAATGAAATGCAAGAGACCCATACAACTTCATCTAACTGAATCACACAAACATTTCACAAAAAACCCACAACTAATGTGTTATCTATGGTTTAAGAAGGTTACCTCACTAGAGCCAGTGCTTAATGGTTCCAACGACTGAGATAGCTTCATCTTGAAGAGATAAAGCCCTGCTATTGAAGTCCCCCCTTGCCTCCTCGCAAATGGTTTCTAGACCACTGCTTGGTACACTTTGTCAAAGTTTGGTCTAGATTACACTTCCTGTGCTCGAATCGAGTGGTTCTCGATTCAATTGAGTTCGCAGTGATGTGGTGAAGGTGTGAGGTGAGTTGAATTTGGGATTAGTGGAGGTTTGGTATAAGGTGGAGTTTGGGGCGTATAAGCTGAGGATGAGCAAGGTCTCACCGGCGATGGGGGTGTAGGGAGAGCTCTGGGATTTTGGGAGACTAGCTCTATAGTGGTATGAAGTTCTGTGTGTGAAATGGGAGTTTGAATTGTTTTCCATAGCTCTCCTTATGTGAACCACAACTTTTGGTAGGTTAAGTATGGGCAGCCAGCTTGGAAATGACAAGAGCTAAAAATGGTTCTAGACTGATGAGCTGGATCTCTTCCGCAAGTTGGCCAAGTCTTAAGTAGGTTGGTGAAGGGGACAACCCATAATGGTTGAACAAAGAGCTATCCAAAGTGAAGGTGACTTCACCTTGGTCAATGGCTAAGCAAGCTAGCATTGGGTCAAGTGAGTTCAACTAAGGTGAGCTCAAAGCATACTAAGAGTGTTACCTTGGTCAAAGTACGAAATTGGATCAGTCCATTTTAGGATTTTGTTTTCTATGAGAGGCTTGGTTCACTTGGTTTGAGTTGAACCTAGTTCACTTTGGGTTGGATCCACTTAGGTAGGTGTGTACGGGTCTAAGCATAAGTTATGTCACGTTTGATTGAGTTTGAACTTAGTTTAGTTGGATTCAACTCAATTTGGGTTCAATTGTAAAAGTTGACTAATTGACCAAATTAAACTCAATAGGCTATTAGATCATGTTCAATTATCAAATTGAAATATGGAGTGATTGATTTAATTCAATTTGGCTCAATTAAGACGCATGTGAGTTCATTTGGGTTAAGTGAGTCAATTGATCAATTTGGGCCAAATTGAGTGCAATTGATTGTTGTATTGTGTTCATTAACCAATTTCATGTGTTGATTTGGTTTGATTTGGATAGAAATAAATTTTGAGTCAATTTAAGCTAGGTTAGATCAATTGATCAAATTAACCAAATTAGGTCCAACTAATTATTGAGCTAGTCTAATAATCAATTTGGGATAATTTTAAAGTATTGATTTAGTTAAATTTGGTTTAATTTGATATTTGACTCAACATTATTCAGTTAAGCCTATTTGGGTTAAATGAATCAAATGGCCAAATTGGGTTGTAATTGATCATGGGAAGTGCTCAATCATGCACTTGGGGTGATTTTAAGGCATTAAGTTAGCTCAATATAGTTTAGATTGACATGAATTTGATTTTAGCCATATAAGATTCAATTGGACTAACTTAGGCTAGGTGAGCTAATTAGTCAAATTGAATCCAAATTAAGCTTCAACCAAATTCAAATGATGTCTGAGATAATTTAGGCAAGGTCAATTTCAAATGATTTGAGTTAATTTTGAATTTAGCATCTTTAGGCCTAAATATGTTTAAGTTAGGTCCATCGAGCCACAATCAAATTAGATCTCAATTGAGTGTGATTTAAGTTCAATTAATGTTTTGATGTCATATGGTTTATTGATTGCAATCAATTTAGATTTGATTGATGTTTAGATCATGGTGACAAAAATGAGCTAAATAGGTTAAACTGGGCTATGTGGGACAATTAACTCATTTGAGGCCAATTGGGTTTCAGTAGTTGTGTTTAAGGCCAAGATTGATTTAGAATGAATTGGCAAACACATCCTAGAACATTATATTGTTTATATGACATATTAGATATTAAAGAACTTTGCTAAAAGTGAATTTTGTTTTGACTCGTTGAGTCTGAAACTGAAATCCTCACCCCCATCAATTTGAGAATTTAACAAATTTCACCATCTTTCAGAACATAATTTTAAGCTTCAAGTAACTAAATGAGCCCTCATGATAAATAGTGCTCTTATATTTGTATGTTTTTGTAACACCTGCTCACAAATTCTTAAGAAAGATGCTAATTTGTTGCTGACAACCGAAGCAGAAATACCTAGGTAGAGTAGAAAGCACAAACTCATTTTAAAACAAAAAACATCAAGCAAAAAATAGAAGAGCTGAGCGAGAGGGACAAGGTGCTGAGATGAAGAAGAGCTGCCGGACAGTGTAAGCAGATAAAGGGCTAGGGGATTCGCCTACAAGGACGGCAAGACGGAGCAAGACATAGGTTTAACGGAGTAATAGATTTGAGGAATTAAGGAATTAGGTGGTAGAAAAATAATTATTAGA
This sequence comes from Cymbidium sinense, assembly GCA_021442155.1. NCBI lineage: Eukaryota > Viridiplantae > Streptophyta > Magnoliopsida > Asparagales > Orchidaceae > Cymbidium > Cymbidium sinense. The sequence continues at coordinate 163,666,604 of CM038217.1, read as the reverse complement.
GTTTAGGTGTTAGATATATAATATATATAATTCCCTCTAATAATAATAATAATAATAATTATTATTATTATTGTTATTATCAAAAAATATAATTATAATACTAATAAAGATACTGTAAATTCTTAATAAAAGTTCATTCTGTTCTTAATTCAGTTTGTTCTTGTTGCTTTATATATATATATATATATATATATATATATATATATATATATATATATATATATATATATATATATATATATATATATATATATATATATATATATATATATATATATATATATATATATATATAATGTGGACTCCATGCAACTACACAAACTGTGGTTTTATTGCTCTGTCTTCGAGAAGCACAGCATGTGAAGAGGGAAAAAAAATACCTTCCAAAGGTTTTAACTAAGGTCGAGGTAGATTAACTTTGGATACTCAGGCATCATATTAGTTTGATAAAAGAAGGGAGAAAAGCTGCATAAGAGAAAGTTTGTTTTATTTTGGCTATGTTAATTAAAAATGTCAACAGATTTTGGTGTTTTTTGCTAAGAAAAACAAAAAAATAAATAAATAAAAAGTAATCCTCATTCTACTGAAAGAGTCGAATATAATTTAAAATTCAAATAGTCCAACCAAATAACAGATGAAGATCTTATACTGTTGTAGAGTAATACCTCTTTAGCAGATGCATTGTGCTCCTATTATTGGCTTGCTTTTCTCCGCATGTACCATCCTGATCTCTCCAAAAATTCTTCAATCAATCTAAAATTATAGATCCAATTAAGATTGTGCCCAAATGTAATAATAGTTGATGAAAATTAGGAGCTGAACATAGTTGACTTTGCTATCACTTAGGGGTTGTTTGGTTGGATGCATTTGGAATGCACTGTATTCAAAGTACACATTTTTAAACATTTTAAGTGTTTGGTTACAAGTAAAGTAAAATTTCAGTGTAATGTAATGTATTTCAAATACACTCGAAGTATTTTGTATTTGAACGCCCGATTTGGCTAATTCAAATACATATCAATGAAAGTATGGCGCCGCTGTCATCGCCGCCACACGCTTTTCACGCCGCTGCCGCCACATCACACGCCTCGGCATCATTACCGGCATCGCGATCTATTTTACATCTGGTTGATAAACTGCCGTGCCGGCTAGGTTTCGCCGATTACTCCACGGTCGGTTGCCGCTTTCGCTGCCCAGCACTGGCCGGGCGCCACCATCGCCCCTACCGATAGCGGTTAACTCCCCACAGGCAGATAATAACGCCTTTTCGGGGAAAATAAGCTCGCCAGATGAACCACGGGCGATCGCTGGTGGTCCGAAAGGATGCTGACGCTTCTTCGAGGGAAAATCGAGCCTCGCAATATGAACTACGGCCTTGATCACCTCAACCAATAAAAACCGACGCTCTTTCGAGGGAAACTGAGCTCACCAGATGAACTACAGGCCTTGATCGCCAACCCGCCGACAAGTGACTCTTCGAGGAAAATTGAGCCTCAGTATGAACTACGGGCCTTGATCGCCCAACCCGTTGGTCCGACAAGCAACACGCCTCTTTCGAAGGAAAACTGGAGCCTCATCGTATGAACTACGAGCCTTGATCGCCTTCGAACAACCTTCTCTTAAGAAGAAGAGGAACACTTCAGCATATGAGGAGTGTGCCATCTCCTTTGACCATAAGGGGGTTTTTATAGACCCCTTATAGGGGCAAAAAAGTTAAAAATACAACAAAAATGGCTTAAAAATGCTCAAAATTGTGGAAAAAGGACAAAATGACAAAATACTCATCTGCACCTGCGCCTCTCCCGCCCACTTGCACAGGCTCTCAGCTGGTCATACCACTACATGATCAGGTTCTCATCATTGTTCATGATCCAGCATACCCCAAGATTTAGCAACTTAAAGCGGCGCTTACAAGCTCAGAATGTCCAGATTGACCCAATCAAACCTTGCAGAGTACCATTATCTGCGACCCGCTTCCATGGTCATAATCTTGTGCTCCCATGAAGATCTGTTCTCTCAAAATATATGGTTAATGGACACGAAAATTTCATTGAAGAATTTGCTATTTTCAAGTATTTGGCATCTATATTTTTGGATGATTGAGATAATATCATCCAAAAATAGGGGGCAACTGATATGATCCCGAAAATTCTACTAAGCACCAATCTTGACACCGATTCTGAATCAAGACTAACCGAGATCAAGCACTTATTATTAATCGGCTCTTAAACATAGAGTTTTTATAGTCAAATCGAGCGTCTTGACGAGCCGGATCTAACAAGCCTAAGATCTCATAATTCTGACTTCATTTGAGCATTCAAATATACAAAATAAATTATATAGTCAAGAGAATCATCATGAGTTGTCCGATGGAGGAGTGGTTCGGATTTTGCATATATTTACAGAAACGCCACCCCTCTAATCTATAAATAGCCCCTCATTCCTCACATGAAAGAGAGTCTAAGCAAGAGAGAAGAGAGAGCTCTAAAGCTTAAAAGTCCTCCAAGCATAATTGTGCCACCACTCAACTAAATACACCACCCCGCTATTGTCAACCACCATATAATACCGATCTAAGTCTTCGCCGATCACCATCACGACGACCTTCATCGTCAGTCACTGATCCCCACTGTTCACCATCATCTGCTGCTACTAGCAACTGTTACAACCTGAACATGACTATATGGCTACTGTTGTCTGACTCTGGTTTTCTAGCACACAACTAAGCTAAAGAAAGGTAAAAACTGAAAAAAAAATAGCAGCTGATGAAGAGAGCTTGAAAAAGATCAGCAGTCAGTATAATTCAGGGATCAACACCAACACCTTGAAACTTGAAAGGAGTAGATAAAATGATCTGCAAAAAAACACTTGAGAAGATAGTTAATGAAGAGAAAAAAATATGAGTATGATCTACAAGAGAAGGAATAGATGGCTCAGGCTCAGAGTAAAAAAAATATTCATTTTAATTATCAATATAAGGGGCAACAAATTAGTGAGCATCCAACATCCAAGAAAGGTTACAATCACAAAAGATGCTACCAGCCAAAGAAAAGAATTTTATGATCATCATAGCCATCATAGCCAATTAGCCGCCATAAACAACAAAAGCAACAACATCGCAGAGGTAACTTACCTCTACAATGATGTTGCTTTTGTTGCTTATGGTAAGGCTATCAAAACAGGTAAGGAGGCAGTGAAAAAGGCACCATGGGTAGGGTTGTCAAAATAATTTATAATGCAAGTAGCTGTACAGGTTATGAGGTACACCCAGAAGTCCATAACAGACTGAACAACCAATGAGCCAATCAATCCCTTGATTCTCATAGAATGATAAACAATAAAAGAAAGTAAGCAACCTTCAAAGTTCAAAGTTTAAAGTAACTTAGGCTTTGCAGTCAAAGCAACAACAGCCAAGTAGGCAAGTAGCCAACAATTCCAGAAAAAAATAATAATAATACAAGTATACTGTACATAATAGCACTATTCACCAAAATGTAGAATAACTCACTGGAAGCAAAGAATATGCAAAAAAGCACATAATAAATCTAATTAACCAATCCAAAAAAATAGTTCTAATCAAAGCAAAGAGGCTGCAATCCAGCAAAAAAAAAGGAATCATTTTAAGTCCACCGAGAAGTGAGAACTGAGAATAGGCTGAATAGCCAACCAAGTTACCAAAGTATCAAACCTGAAACTCTGAAAGAATCAACAAAAGAAACCATCAATGGCTTATGGCTGGATAGATATGAAACTGACATAATAATAAGCCAAAATCCTTTGATGTCATATCATATCAATAATACAACAACACCATTTACCAAAATGTAGAACAACCCATTATAAGCAAAGAGGATGCAAAAGAAGGCACTTAATAGCTAATAGTTCTAATTAACTAATCTAGAAAAATAGTTCTAATCAAAGCAAAGAGGCAGGCAAAAATTAGGTCAATTGAGAAGTGAGAGCAGGTTAAACAGCCACCAAGTTACCAAAGTATCAAATCTTAAACTCTGAAAGAATAAACAAGAAACCATCAATGGTTGGATAGAAATGAAATGAAATACAATAATAAGCCAAAATCCTTTGATGCCATAGCATAGCAAATACTCAATCACATGATTCAAATCTAATAGCCAACAGGTTATCTATTATAAGTTGTAGACTTGTAGTCTTGCATATTTAAAATAGTAAAACAACAATTGAATGAAAATAGCTAAACAACAAAACAACATAGAATGATAGAACTGGGCAGTGGGCAATGGGCAGTGTGTAGTGGACAGTGGTCTAGTGACAGTGGACAACAATTGAATATTTGAATGAAAATATAGGAGTTTTTTGTAGCTAATTGTAAGCTCTGCAACTAGTAATGCTTGAAGCATGCTTAATACCATCCTGAATCCTGAGCAAGAAAAATGATCATAGCAAAGAGACTGTAGCCAATAATTTTAGAAAAAAATAACAACAATACAAGTATATTGTATACAACAACACCATTAACTAAAATGTAGAACAACCCACTAGAAGCAAAGAGGATGCAAAAAAAAAAACACTTATTAAGTCTAATTAACCAATCTAGAAAAAAAATAATTCTAATCAAAGCAAAGAGGCTGCAAGCCTGCAAAAAAAAAGGAACCATTTTAAGTCCACCGAGAAGTGAGAACTGAGAACAGGCTGAACAGCCAACCAAGTTACCAAAGTACCAAACCTGAAACTTTGAAAGAATCAACAAAAGCATCCATCAATAGCTGGATAGAAATGAAACGAAACACAATAATAAGCCAAAATCTTCTGATGTCATAACATAGTAAATACTCAATCATATTATTCACATCTAACAGCCAACAAGCTATCTATTATAAGAAGTTGTAGACTTGTAGTCTTGCAGATTTAAAACAGTAAAACAATAGTTGAATGAAAATAACAAAATAACAAAACAACATAGAATGATAGAAGGGCAAAGGGTCCAAAGGATAATGGGAAAGGTGTAGTGGACAAGTAGTGACAAGGATAGCAGTTCAATATTTGAATGAAAATATAGGAGTTTTGAAACTAGAGAGGCTCAGATTTAATTATAACACTGTCAACACATATGTGATATGACAATGGCATAACCTTGTACACTCTATATGGTTGCACGTTTTACTTTAACATGTCATTCCAAATATAGAGAGACAAATGTTGGAACATAAAAGTATTTGATGCTCATCAATCATCATCTTAAAATTCCACATAAGGTTGACAAATTGCATACATCAAAACCGTAGAGGATCAATAAAAAAATATATGTTTAAATTTGCATATTTTACCATAAATACAATCCTCTATAGGGTTATATGCAATAATGACAAACTAAAATAATGGCAACAAGCAACGAAGCAGCATTTACATATTTGAGCATTTTAAATCATCATAGCCTCACTCCTATAATTCTTCTGCCAAAAAAATAATTAGAACAAAATAATATTACACAGTAATTCATAAATTTAAATCAACCCAAAGCCAAAGTAAGCAAACAATCCATCAACCATCATCAACATAAGTGTATAACCAAATATATAAAATAAAAATATGAAAAGTATTTACAATTAAATGTATATAAAATCCTCAAGTGATTAGTAGCATAATAGCAAAAAAAAAAAGGCATTACTGGCTTCTTGCTCATGAATCACCCAATGGAACACCCAAATTTTCCTCCAACATTTCTTGCTTTGAAAAAAATTACAAAATATTAAAAGCAAAATAGATATAATGAAATAACAATATTAAATTGGATGGTACTATATTGAAGCAATGAAGCACTTACCAATGGTGTTTTAGCATTTAGTTGGGATGATCTGATCCAATTAGGTGCACAAACTAATGCATTAACTATCTTGGAAGATAAACAACTTCTATAATCATCTAGCACCCTTCCACCAGCACTAAATGCGGATTCAGAAGCAACAGTTGTTATTGGAATTGATAAAATATTAGGAGCTATTCTAGACAAACATGGATATTTCAATGTGTTTATTTTCCACCATTCTAAAATATCAAATTGCTCAGTATTACAAACAAATAATCCTTCCTTAAGATACACCGCAAGTACTTAAGGAATGACATAACAAAATCTTTAAAACCCAACATACAATCAAATTGAGATGTGCCAAGTGGATCTATAACAAACTTCAAAGAATAAAACCCCACATCGATAGATTCACTCATTGCAGTAATAGAAGAACTCTCAGAAGCATATATTGCATGTATTTCCCAAAGAGCCTTCTCAACATATGTAATTTGAGAATCAAGTTCATGTAATTCATAGATCTTAGGAAATGTAATGAAACTATCTGAACACCGCTAAGATAAGTCTTAAGTTTTTCTTTCTCAACATCATAAATTTTCATGCAATAATTTTTTATGGTGTTTCTAGATGAAATAGTTAGGATTCAAATATTTCAATAAGATATTAAACCAAGTGTGCTCTACCAGGTAAAAGATATTCATGGATAATAATCATCCTTGCAATAATTTCTCCTAATTTTGATAATTTTTGGATCATAAAAATAGAAATGCCAAATTCACTAGCAATCAATTGGGGAGAAATTCAACGCTTCTTTTTTATCGACATATCAATAACTTATTTACCTTTTGATTTAATTTTATCATAATCTTTGATTGTAGAAGTTGTAATTGTTTTTGATTTTTGGAACTTAACACCACAAAACATTCATTGCATGCAAGGAATCTCAACACCGTTAGACATAGTTTTAACCACTACAAAGTACTCTTAGATAGTAGATTTTCTCTTTCTAGATTTTTGCCCTTGGTATAGTGCTAGTACTCAATATGAGATGCGATTATGAATGCTTTCTGTTCCATATCAACTGGTGGTACCTCACCAATTGATGTAGACTGGGAATGCTCAAATGAAGACATATGTTGTATGTAAACTATGAATAATTCCAAACATTCATAGATATAACAGAGTTTAGAATATACATAATACATTACAACCAAGCTTTACATAATCAAAATTGCAAGAATGAATATCATTTATAATAGAAGGAGTGAGCTTCATTATAGAAATAAGAAGATTATTAGAAAATTAGTTAATAATGACTATTTAAATCACCTTTTTTCAAAAATAATTTGGTAAAAGTAGAAACAACAAATAATCATCAAATATCAAAGTAAAAGCATATGAATATATAATCCTTTTTCTTGCTCGGATTCAGGATGATATTAAACATGCTTCAAGCATTACTAGTTGCAAAGCTTACAATTAGCTATAAAAACTCATATCTTTTCATTCAAATATTCAACTAATGTCTACTGCCACTAGCCCATTGTCTACTGCACATTGCCTATTGCCCACTAGACCACTGCCCAGTTCTATCATTCTATATTATTTTGTTGTTTAGTTGTTTTCATTCAACTGCTATTTTGTTGTTTTAAATCTGTAAGACTATAAGTCTACAACTTCTTATAATAGATAACTTGTTGGCTGTTAGATGTGAATCATGTGATTGAGTATTTTCTATGCTATGGCATCAGAGGATTTTGTTTTATTATTGTGTTTCATTTCATTTCTATCCAACTATTGATGGTTGCTTTTTTTTATTCTTTCAGAGTTTCAGGTTTGGTACTTTGATAACTTGGTTGGTTGTTCAGCCTATTGTCACTTCTCGGTGGACCTAAAATGGTTCCTTTTTTTTTTGGCAGGCTTGCAACCTCTTTGCTTTGATTAGAACTATTTTTTTTGGATTGGTTAATTAGATTTATTAAGTGCTTTTTTGCATCCTCTTTGCTTTCAGTGGGTTGTTCTATATTTTGGTGAATGATGTTGTTGTATACAGTATACTTGTATTGTTTTCTTTTTCTAGAATTGTTGGCTACTTGCCTACTTAGCTGTTGTTATTGCTTTGACTGACATTAGCAATAAACTTATTGTTTCCTTATTACATGGTTTTGTCAAAGATGTCATCACTAAACCCCAAATTCTCAATGAACAAAATATCCCTATAACATTACTGGTTGATACTTTTATTTAAATTTGGTAAGTATACTTAGTAAGTTCTTATGGATACTTATGGTTAAATAATAAAATCAACGGTGAAAAGAAAAGTCATGTTCATAGAATGAAAGAATACCAAAGCCTAAGCTACTTTGAACTTTGAAGAAACCAAGCGAAAGGATCAAACAACAACACAAATACAAATACAAAACACATTGAAACTAAACACTAACGAAAGAAACAACATCACAGCCTCAAGAATCACAATCAGAGGCTCTCATAGACACATACGACCATACAACAGAGGAGTCATGCTCCTAAAAAAATCACATAATCGCAATAACCATAGATTGGTGAAAGGCCACAAAGATCTGTGAGATTGTGACATACCTGAGCGGGTAGAGTAGTTGAAAAGTAAAGAAAATTACAGAGAAGAGTCAGAGCATTAGACGACTCAAAAAAGCAAGAACGAGAGAGAGGGACTAAGTCACAAAGCCATAGAGGTTCAGATTCAAGTATAAGACTCTCCACTTGCTCGATACGCCAAACACCACACAATGACGCAAGAACAAGAGAAATCTGAGAGGCAGGACTCGGGAGGAAGGGATTGTGGACTGTGGAGTGCTTACTGCACTAGTGCTCATGCTCTGATGCTCGAAGTCGAGAGACGAGGAGAAGTGGAGATTGGAAAACTCAGAGGTAGAGAGGCTCAGAGGCAGAAGAGAAGAACTAGGGCACGACCGAACGCTCGAATCACTCGCCATTGAAAGATAGAAAGACTTAAAAAAATAGCGGAATTCGAATAGCTCGGAGAAGTCGAATAGGCTAAAACCCTAAAATAAATATCAAAATAACATAGTTACAATCGAGGAATCACGCGTGCCTCACCGCCCAAAACCTTATCAAACACAAGAAACATTCGGTTTGCTCGCTCATTTTCAATAGAAATTTTTATGTTCGCTTTTAACGAACGTTGGCTAATTTTGAGCCGAACACGAGTTGTTCATGAACAACGAGCTATTTTGACAGCCCTAATAGCATTACACTCACTCAAGACTTGCACGCTGCCAGACTCCTCTATCCTTCACTCACCCATGCCACTCTCTCTATTGGTTCTTTATCTCAATTTCACTTGTGACATGGAAATTGACAACTTAACGCACTCGCAACTCTTTCTCTCCTCAATCTTGACCTTGCCGACCTCAACTCCTTGAAGCCAATGTTGATTTTTCATCGCTTTCTCTCTCTCTCTCTCTCTCAAACATAATGATGCTTTCATGATCACACCTCTCTTCCTCTATGCCAATGTTGATTCCTGTTAGAAGGTAATACTTAATTTTTTTAAGAAGATTTTTTTGAATATTTAGTAAAAGCTTCACTTAAATCTGTAGGAAGTTAAGGTAATAATAATTTTTAATACTTTATTAAATAATAAATTTGCCCACCCTCATATGAGAATTTGGTTCCACCCCTGATTATCACTCCTTAATTTTCTCCAACCTCACCTTAAATATCTCCTTGATTATATAAGTTATTCTCATGTTTTAAATTTGAATAATTCTTTGACTTAATGTGTCATGACCCAACCCAGCTTGGAATATCAAGACGAGAACAGATGGTCGGACGGATAAAAGAAAATCTAACTTAATATTTCCAATAGAAACAAAACTACACAATATATTTCTCCAAGTCATATAAGAGTCACTACAAATCCAAACCACATTTAACAAATTTGTTTACACATATTAAACATCCATCAACAAAAGTCCTACACAACACAATACAAATCATAAACTAACATAATACATATCTCTTAAAGTTTCTCTACGACGGTAGACATAATCCTCCCTTCTATTCTCCATCTAGTTGGAAAAGTTACCTAAAAAAATATAAATAACTTGCAATTGAATAAAATTTAGTGGATAAATTATGCTTTTACACTATAGTAAAATAAGAATGCAGAAAAGTATGCATGACAGGTTTTGGTATAACATGTACATAAAAAAAAAATTTGTTCAAACAATCAAACATATAGGAGGTATGTACAAATGAACACTTTTTTTAAGAAATTTACTTTTAATTTATCACCCGTCTCAGGAGTCATCATTTAAAACCTTTTCCATAAGAAAACATTTTCCATAACTTATCAAAAAGATAAGTAACCATTTTCATTTCCTTTTTCGTGCACAGGTACATTGCGTCCTCATCTAGTACTATAAGAGGGTGAACTCCACTTTCAAACATACACATTCATAGCATACAATTTATACAACTATGCATATTAATTCATAACAGTAAAAAAGTTAATTTGGTGAAATGACGTAAGTAAAAATATGATCTAACTTTCAGGCTGTTCATTCAATATGAAGAAAGGAGAAAATCAATCACAATTTGCAGTATAGGAAAAAGTCATAACCATGTACAAATGCAGTTCATTATATGAAAATAAATAAGCTTTTACCATAAATGTAAGAACATAATAACTCATAGTTTGAAGCTTACTCTTGAATCTCCTTCCCTTTAACACTCCTTTCCTTAATTTGAGTATCTATAAAATGAAAATCTTGACTTTATCAATATTTGAAAGCAATTTATTTATTTTATTTATTTTCTTCTTTATGATATTAGTGTATAGATTTTGTTCTTTAACGCTCACATTCCTCAAAATTTTATTGTCTATTTTCTAAATTAAATTAAATTTATAATTAATAATAATTATTATTATCATATTTAGTTAATTTTATTATTAAATTATGTACATACACAATATCTTTCATTTTCTCTATTCATGGATTAATTTTCCTAATTTTATTTGATTTAAAAATTTTTATCTTTCTCTCTAATGATTTCAATTTAAGAATCATAATATATAATCAATTCAATTCTCAAAATTATAAATTTTCTTTTAAAATCATTAACCTTAAATTAATTATTTAAATTAATTCATTTTATTTTTATTCGATTCATAAGAAAGACTAATTTTTGTATTATCATAAACTATAATGTATGTTATATTTATGTACGTTTATTAAGCTAAATATTAAGTTAATATTTAAGTTATTTTTTACATATAAAGATTTAATACTTAAGTAATTGAATTTGATTTATGCTACACATTCCCAAATTAAATTCCTTGCTGAAATCTATAAATCCTAAGTTAAGATTAGAATAATAAAGAGAAAATCATATTTTTTTTTCAAATAAATAAAGATATATATATATATATATATATATATATATATATATATATATATATATATATATATATATATATATATATATATATATATATATATATATATATATATATATATATATATACATATATATATATATATATTCACTTATCTCTCGGTTTTTCCCTAAGACCCACTCGCTTGAACCATCCCTCTCCCATTCGCGCTAGGTCACGCACGCACGCATGGGTCGGTCCACTCCCTCTCTCTATCGCCGGCGCATGGAAGGCTACAACGCCGGTCGGCGTGGAAGCCCACACGCTGGGCACGCATGCCCATCTCGCCTTTCTCCTTCTCCCTCTCTCGTTTCCTCTCGCTTTGGGGTTCGATTTGAGAAAGTCCCCTTCCAATTTATTTCATCTCACAGCTAATCATCACGATGGTTTTTTTTTTTTTTCTTTCCGGTTCTGGTTTTTCGATTATTACATTATGAAATTAATTAAGGCTCCCTACATCCATTAATATGTATTATGACAATCATGAAGTTTACTCCAATTTCTAAGAAATAATCAGATTCTCTCAATTTCTCGATGTAAAATCCCATTCTATAAAATTTGAGATTTTCTCTCTACCCAAGCAAACCCTCTCTCATGCCTAAGTCAAAAAAAGGCTGGCCATAAAATCTAATGTAAATCATATTCCCCAATACTATCCTGCTTTCTCTCCAATATCTTATTTCCCCCCATTCGATCCCTTGCACTAGTCCACTATCTCTAAACCCGTGGGAGAACCCATCTCATTCATAATTATTATTTCTATAAATCTATGGACATAATTTTTTTAAATGTTTTAAGATTTACTCAAATCTGATAAAGTCAAATTTCGATATTAATAGACTTTCAAATGACCAAACATTTCTTACTCTTACAATAGTTGATGTATCTCTACCATCAGCTCAGATTGCATTTAGAATTTAAAACCAATTGACTTATCTTAAGATCAAAAGCCTATTGTGCTTACTCTTATTAGCTCAATAGAAATGTTTGATGTTTCTTCTACTAACAAGATTATATAAATTGATTCTCCAATTCTTGAAATTCCCTCACTCACCCTTATTAGTGAAGATATAGAAGGTCATGATGCTCTGCAACTTGATGATTTTGATGGTAGCACATGAGTGATGATGTTAGATAGGATATTTCAAATCCAATTCAACAGTAGTAGACATAATAATATTAATTATCAAACTCAACTAGTTTCATCAAGCTTCAAACAAGATGATCCACATCAATCATTTATTGTCTCATAGTGTTGGATGGTTCATCCTTTGCTTTATGATAAATGTATTAATTTTTATATATTTTCTCGCAATCTGACAATCCTTCAAAATCACCCTAATTGTACTCATATCATTATCATGTTATAAAATTGCGCTTAAAAATTATTAGCTTAACACTAAAAAAATAAAGGGATAAAAAAGAATACAAGTGAAGAAAAAAAGAGAGGAAAAAAGACGAGGAAGAAGAGATTCAAGAAAGACAAAAAGATCAAAGGCAAAGCAAGGTTAGGTGAGAGAGCTAGGTGAAAGAACTTGTTATTCAATTTATTATTCAATTTAGGTTATTCTATCTTTATGTTCCTTATTATATGTTTTAATATCCTTGATATGCCACTAAAAACTCTACTAGTTGAAGCACGAATCTTGACGTCGAAACAAATTTGATCCTAAGTCGAGACTAGCCTAGATCAAACACTTAAAATATCATTGGAAACTTTGGGTTACTAGTTGAATCTCTAAATAGCTCCTAAATATAGAGTATTTATGGTCAAATCGAGCGTCTTGATGAGTTGGGTCTAACAAGCCCAAGATCTCTTGATTTTGATTTCATTTGAGCATTTAAATACTTATAATATATCAGATGATTGAAGGAATCATTTTGAGCCGTTCGATGGAGTGGTTTGGATTTTGCACGAATTTGCAAAACACTACTCATCTAATCTATAAATGGCCCCTCATTCTTTATATGAGAGACCTAAAAAAAAGTGAAGAGAGAGCTCTGAGGCTTGAAGAACCTCCAAGCTCGAAGTCATAATCAATCTGCCGCCGACCACCGCTGGTCATCATCGCCATCGACCAGACCGCCGGCCTCGCCGCCGTTAACACCGCTGCCGACCACTGCCGCCACCATCGACCACCGCTGGCCGCCATCGCCGGCCACCACCGCCAAACCACCGCTATCACTGCCGATTACTACGGGTCGGTCTCGCCATCCCACCGCTACCACTGCATTGACACCGCTGCCACCACCGCGACCACCTCGCCATTTATCGGCATTACCACTTTCGATCGCCGCCAACCACCGTCGGTCGCCATCACTGGTCACCACCGCCAGCTGCCGCCACCCGACAGTCGTGAGATCATCATTGACAACCGTCGTTTACTATCGCCGACTACCACCAACAATTGTTATAACTCAACTACCGCTGCATAGCTGTTGTTACCTGATTCTGGGATTCTATTGCCAGGCTTTCTTATATACAACTTTGTAATCCTGTTATCGGAAAAACTTAAACTTTGTACTCCAAAGTAGATATATAGTAGAATATTTTTACTGGGTTAGGCCCCGTAGTTTTTTCTCTTTTTTGGGCTTTTTCACATAAAAATCCTAGAGTTTCTTATTCTCTCTTCAAATATCTGTGTGTGTGCTAGATTTCTCAATAAGGCTAAAGCATAAATTTTTATTCTACCGCAACTGGTTGTTTAGCATTAATAGTTTACGTCTGGAACCAAACCCCATAAATATTTGTGAACATTATGGCCAACATGCAATACCGCAAGAATGAGCCTCTTTCTAACTCCCGTCACTCTCGAAACCAATCCTTGAACCAAGGATGCCAAGCTTATGCCTCACTTCCCCCTGATAGACATGACCCTATCGGTGAAGGTGCAAGAGGAACCTCTCTAGAAGATTGTGTTCCCCGAATGGAAGAGTTTCAAAATGAGATAATTTGACTTTTATGAGAAACACGATAGCCACTACTATGACAAACGCATCTCCCCCAAGATCGTTCATTAGCCAGGGGAGGTCAAAATGTTAATACAGGGTCTTCTTGTCATCAAGCTGAAGTTTCTCTGCTTCCAGACCGTGATGTTGACCTCCTTGACACTTCTAGTTCTACTCATCCATCACTTGTAGCTCAATCAATGGCTAAGCCACCAATTTTTTCTGGTAGCTTGGCACATTCTCGTCCTGTTAATTCCACTCGTCATGTTATACATGCAAAATTACAATGCTTAGTGTGAGAAGAATTTCACTTTAAAGATGGAAATCATCTTTCCTCTCATTGTGGCTATCGGGAGTCTTCACCTTTGGCTGAAGCTATTCTTCAATATCCTATTCTCGTAGGTTTCAAGCTTCTGAGCATCGACTCCTATGATGGGGAAATTGACCCATATGAATACATCAACCATTACAAAACCATCATGCATATCCAATGAGCTCCTAACACACTGCTTTGTCAGGTCTTTCCAATCACCCTCAAGGGTCAAGCTCACACTTGGTTCTACTCCCTTCTAAGGGGATCCATCCATACCTTTAACGAAGTCGCCAAGATTTTTGTAGAATAGTTCATTGCAAACCGAAGGATCATTAAAGATTCCTCTCATCTCTCAGGCATTCATCAAAATGAGGGTGAATCACTTAAGGAGTACTTCCAGAGGTTCTCCTTAGAGGCTCGCCAAATATCTAGAGTAGACCCTGAATTATTAAGAGGAGTTTTCCTTGGAGGGCTCCATCCTGGGCCTTTCTACTCGTCACTTGTGAGATACGATCCACTCATATGCCGACTTGGTTCATTATGTAGAAGCGTAAATTTTTGCTGATGAGGCTATTAATGTCCATCGTAAATAATTTGAACAATCCACAAGAAAATGTAAGAGTGCCCAGGGAACACAAATTGACAATCCCATCAAAAGAAGCAACAAGGCAGTCGTGATCTCCCTCCATGACCCTCACATCAACGACATGAACCATGACCAGAAAAGGAATACACCACCAAACACATCTTGTGTTAACATCTTGATGGCATTCGAGATGAAGAGACTATTAAGTGGCCACATCCACTGAAACTGAATTCAAGAAATTAGGAGCAATATTATCACTTCCATCGAAGTCGTGAACATATTATTGAGGCATATAAACAACTCAAAGAAGAGATCGAGAGGCTCATTTAACAAGGATATCTACATCGATTTGTGCATAATCAATCAACTCAAGCAAATATAACTCCAAACCGGACAATCATCACATAAATAATAAAATAGTCACAAGATAGTTAGAGAAATTGAAATAATCACAGGAGGAACACTACTATCTAATCAAGTCCTCATTGCCACCTCCGAAGAGCCAGAGTTAAAGAAATCTTGTATTGATCATTCCATCACCTTTAATGACTCGGACTTAGAAGGAGTGCAAGTTCCGCATCAAGATTCACTTGTCATCAGTGTAGGGATCGATGACCCATATTATAATGTTAGGAGAATTTTGATTGATAATGAGAGTTCTGTCGATATTTTATTTTACTCCACATTTCTTAGCATGGGCTTGGTTAGGGAAAATCTCCAACCCGCTACAGGACCATTATATGGGTTTGATAATCGCCCCGTGTGAGTGGAGGGGGCAATCACCCTTCCTATTATCCATGGAGAATTTTCTCTATAAGTGACTCATTCAATTCAATTCATGGTAGTCAAGTCAGATTCAACATACAATGCTATCTTTGGAAGACCCCTCCAATCAATCTTTGGTGCTGTTACTTCGGTATCTCATCTTAAGATGAAATCTCCAACCCCCATTGGGGTTGGAGCGATTTGTGAAAATTAACAGATAACACAATCATGTTATTCCAGGCCCTTCAGTGACCTTCAACATCGAGAATTTTAATTTTTGAGATGAAGAAGTACCCTAGGGCTCTCTAAGAAGACTTGCTCTATTTCATTATCGATGACCAATCTAACCGGTAAAGTGGATCGCTCTAACAGAGGTTAAAATATATAGACTTCTTGTGCAAAAATCAAGACATCTTTCCTTGAGGTCTGACAGATATGCCTGGGGTCAACCCTAATGTGATCCTGCACTCTCTCAAGATTGATCCAACATTCAAACCAGCCATCCAAACGAAGCGGAGTTTTGCACCTGATCGCCTCTAAGCTATTGAACAAGAAGTTAACAAGCTCTTAGAAGCAGGATTGATATGAGAAGTATATTACTATACATGGCTAGCAAAATGTTGTCATGGTTAAGAAATAAAATGGAACTTGGAGAATGTGTATTGATTACACTGATCTCAACAAAGCTTGTCAAAGATAGTTTTCCCGAATTGATCAATTGGTTGATGCTACATCATCAAATGCTCAATTTTTAGATGCTTGGTTACAACCAAATTAAAATAAATAGATGAAGAATCCACATCTTTTCAAATATATAAAGGTTTATATTATTTCCAAGTTATTCTCGGTTAAAAAATGCTACCTATCAATGCCTTATGAATAAGGTTTTTAAAGACCTCTTAGGCCACACAATGGAGGTATATGTTGATGACATGTTAGTAAAAAGCTTGGAAGAATCACAACATATTTCTGACTTAGAAATATGTTTTAACCTTCTTCGTTGTTATAACGTGAGACTCAACCCAACTAATTGTGCTTTTGGGATTAAATCGAAAAAATTTCTTGGGTTCATGGACACCCACCGCGGGATTAAAGCTAATCCTGAGAAAATCAAAGCGCTTAGAGATATGGCTTCCAAAGAATATCAAGGAAGTTTAACTTGAATGGATGAATTGTTGTCTTATCCCGCTTCTTAGCCCATTCTGGAGATAAATACTTGCCATTCTTTAAAATATTAAAGGAAGTTAAAAATAATAATTTTCAGTGGACTGATGAATGTCAAGCTTTTGAGCAACTAAGGGAATATTTAGCATCTCCACCTTTACTATCCAAGCCTATCCAAGGAGAGATGTTATACTTATATCTCGCAATCTCTTCCCATGCAATAACCTCAGTTTTAGTGCGAGAGGAAAATGTGATACAATGACCAATTTACTATGTTAGCAAAAAATTCTCTCTGATATAGAAAGTCATTATCCACTAGCAGATAAGATGGCTTTGGTTTTAATTTTCTCAGCACAAAAATTGTGTCCATACTTTCAAGCTCACACCATCGATGTTTATACCCATTTACCATTGAGAGCCATTCTACAAAAACCAGATGCATCTGGAAGGTTAATCAAATGGTCCGTAGAATTGGGAGTTTGATATTCATTTTCTACTCAGGCCAGACATAAAATCTCAAGTACACGCAGACTTTATATTTAAGTGCACTGTCCCTACTCCAAATGAACTATCTATTACACCCCTTTCATCTCCTTAATGGACCCTCTATGTTGATGGAGCTTCAAAAAATGCTGGTGCCGAAGCAAGAATCTTACTTATTTCCCTTAATAGGATACCTTAAAGTATGGACTTCACCTAAAATTTTTTGCAACTAATAATATGGCTGAATATGAGGCTCTCATTACAGGGTTGAGACTTACCATCAATTGTGGAGCTCAAAACTTAATGATCTAGACTAACTCTCAGCTTGTCGCCTCCTAGGTTGAGAGAGACTTTAATGCTCATAATCCCCAGCTAGCATAATACCTCAACTTGGTGAGGTCACTTTTTGCACATATCAAGACACATCAAATCATTCACATACTTCAAGAGAAGAACACTCGAATTGATGCTCTCGCTTAGCTCACTACCTCTGCTGCTGGAGATCTATTTAAGAGAAGGTGTGTTGAGAAAATATATTTTCCTAGTATTCAAGGGTCATGGATAATACAAGCAATTAATGAGATGAAGGAATATTCGTGGATGGACCACATCATCCTTTCTACAAGAAGGGACCCTTCCTGAAGACTCAACTGCTGCAACTTATCTCCGAAGACAAGCTGCAAACTTTATTATTATCGGAGGTGAACTATACAAACGAGCTTTTTCTGGGTCATACCATAAATGCCTCTCACCATCAGAGGCTGATTATGCATTAAGAGAGGTTCACTCTGGGATATGTAGATAACACCTAGGAGTAAGGGCGCTAACCCTTAAAATTATGAGGCAAGGGTTCTATTGGCCTACGATGAGGCAAGATGCCTTAGATTTCACAAAAAAATGTGTGAGTTGTCAGTTGCACTCTAACCTCTCTCATACACCACATATAGAGCTATCACCCCTTCAAAGTCCAGGGCCTTTTGCTCAATGGGGAATTGATATCATGGGACCTTTTCCAGTAGCGTCAGGATAACGAAAGTTTATTATTTTAGATGTCGACTACTTTATTAAATGGGTGGAGGCTGAACCACTTGTTAAAATCACGAGGCAAATGCTAAATAATTTGTTTGGAAAAATATAATATATCAATTCGGTCTTCTTGCAAAGATCATCATCAACATTGAAACCCAATTTACTAGAAAATTCTTTATGTCTTTTCGAAAAGATCTTTACATTCAGCTGCTGCATACGGATGTAGCCCATCCTCAAACTAGTGGACAGATTGAAGCTACCAACAGGACTATACTCAAAGGATTAAAGACGAGTCTCAAGAAGGCTGGAGGGCAATAGGTTGATAAGCTCTCTAATGTTCTTTGAGCTTACCACACTACAACACAAACTCTGACTGGTAAGACACCATATAATTTGTATTTCGGCACAGAAACTATTATACTAGTAGATATTGGGATTCAAGTCCAAGAGTCCAATCATTCAATCATAATAGTAATGAAGAAAAACTCTGATATAACTTGGACCTACTCCTCAAAACTCGTGACATGACCCTACTTTCAATTGGTTCCTACCACCAAAGAGTAGCTCATCACTTCAACAGAAGAGTGAAACCCCGTCCCCTCTCTGTCGGTGACTTGGTCCTGTGAAGTCTTGAAGCTACTAGCAAAGGCCCTCAACGCAATAAGCTCTCACCTCTTTGGAATGTCCCTTATGTGGTTACAGCTATGGTCAAGCCAGAAACATTTAAGCTCAAGGATCTAGAGGGAAAAACTTTGCCTCGAACTTGGAACATGGAGAATCTCTGGAAGTATTATCAGTGATTCTTACTGCATAAATATTATAACTTTTATTTTGGCTCATTTATCATTTCTCCTTCAACTCATATCTTTGTTAAGTTATCTTATGATAATATTGCATTGCCAACCTTATCAAAGTAATGAGTTTATGAATTTCTCTTTTAAGCTTGTTGTATATAAACAATCTCCTTCATTTAATCCTCTCACTTGAGGAATGCACAACTCATGTTGTGTTTCAGTCGGGGCATGATCAATTCCAAGGGGATTTGATCGGACCTCTTTCATGCAAGTAAGAAGTCAAGTAACACTTTGACTAATACCTAGGATAGGTCAAAAAGTCCTTGCTGGACATTCCACGACCTCTTCCATATAGGTAAGACATCAAATAATATTTTGACTAATACCTAGGATAAGTCAAAAAGTCCTTGGTGGACTTCCCACGACCTCTTCCGTACAGGTTAGTGTCATCGAATAATATTCCGACCAATAATCTTAGATAAGTCAAAACAAAATGAGAGCAAATAACCCAAAAAAAATAGTTTACTAATGTCACTGATAGCTCTAACATGATGATATAAGAAAGAATCAAAATTCTGGATATAAAAAAATAATAATAATAAATAATAATACATAGATAAAAGGGAAAGAATGAATCTTCAAGTGATACTACATGATATAAATATCCTCCTCACCGTTGGAAGATGCTCCCTTAAACTCACTCTCAACCCATTCATCTCCTAAATCTGGCAAAGGGTCTTCAAATACTTGGCTGAGAGACAGATTCTCAATACTAGCCTCAGTTTTGTGATGTACTAAGCTGATTCCTATTAAGAATCCTCGGATGAAACCTTCCTCAAACATTGGCACTCCAAGTCCTCCACTTCAACATCAAGAATATGATTACGAGCTTCTTGAATATGATCCTCGATAGTATTGCGATAAGATGGAGTTCTTAAAGCCTTTCACTGCCTTCAAGAAAACTTCATTTGCTTCCGCTTTTGACATTATAAGCTCCTTCTTAGAAAGGTTCTTTTGTAATACTTTCTTCTCCAATGCAAGATCATTCTTCTCCGCTGTAAATTCCTTGAGTCTTTTCTCTTTCTGGCGAGTCTCTGCCCTCACCTCAATCAGCTCATCATGAGTACACTTCACCTCGACTAGAGAAAGAGAAAGTTGACATGTTCGCTAGTTCTACACCCATATTTGATTACTTAGTCGCCACTTCATTGGCCTTAATCATCTTCAGTCATCTTGCAAGTATTTTACCTTCACAAATTCAGTATTCCACTCATCTAGAGAGACGCCCAAATGAGCCATAAGCTCTAATATTTGGGTTACCTACAATAAAAAATTCACAAATATTACACGAAAAATAAAAAAGGAAAGAAGAAAGAAAGAGAAAGAGAAGATAACAAACTAATTCGTCTGCTTGTTGACATCCAGTGCATATATGCTTTAACACCTCTTTAGGAATATGCGGCTTCAAGAGACGAATCCCCCCATTATGAGTTGAGATAGCTAAACTCTCAAAGACCAACTGGGGGAGAAGACCTTCTCTGCAAATATTCAATATAGTTACTACGTCATATGTCTTATTTTCCTTTAGAGATGAAGCATTGCTGTCATCATGATTTCGTAGCGACTTCTTGAAAGAATCTTGTGAATATGAGGAGACCTTTCATTACCTTTACTTGATCTCTTCAGTGGAAGAGCATGAGATCTCCCTGTCTGAATGGAAAGGCCAACCTTGAACATTTTATCTTCAATTATATACTTGTCAATGTGACGTAACTCATGCTGTAAACTTTCTACATCAAGAATATTGAGAGTTGTTAGGATTTCATTCTCTTCAATCAGTAATAGATCTGGAAGGTCATTCAATCTTCCCCATCTCTTAGGGAGGCCCCACTCATTTTCACAAAAAAGAACCCATTAGACCAACTTCTAGATGGATCCCGTGTTAAAAATTATATCCAATTCTTTATACCTCGATATGAAACAAGTCCCTGAGCATCACATGTGAACCTACACATTCGTCATAAGTACTTGATGTTCAAAGTCGCACCACGCTCTCTAAAGAAGACAGTCAAACCAATGATGATCACTAAAACTCAAAATGAAAATTATGACAAAGCTACACCACATATTTTAAAAACCTCAATCAATTCAGGAGCCAAAGAGAATCGTAGTCCCGCATGAAGAATCATCTCAAAAATAATAAAGTATCCTTACGGAGGAGAACGTGCCCGATCATATTTTTGGCAACAAGAGCCACCAACTCATTTGGGAAATAAAATTTTCTATGGAGCACCATTAAACTATCAGTGATAGGACTATATATCGTCAGAATACACTATTGGTTTTCTTCCAGCCATCATCCTGTGAAAATACATATTAAATATGAAACAAAAAAGAGGAGAGAAAGACAAAGGTCTAAGAACTGTGTGAAGCAACTCACTCACCCCAATACATGGGCATATCCTTTCCTAACTTTGTAGCTCATGGACAGTTTAGGATAAAAATTTTCACCTACGATCTGACAAAAAATATACGCATACATATGAGATCACAAAAAAAATCTATTTCTCTCTAATGACACTTCAAAATTACCTGCTAGATTTTTTGAGTTTTTTGAGGGATGGTTCCTAATTGATGCTTCCCCACCACATTGGCAGTTGTCAACTGCTGAACCATCCATTGGAGTCTCAAGAAATTCAATTTCCTACAAAAAAATAGAAAATATGGGCCTTGATTGCCTCCAAACCCGGTCGGTCCGACAAGGAAAGTTGACACCTCTCTCGAGGGAAAATCGGAGCCTCACCATATGAACTATGGGCCTTAATCGCCTCCAAACCCATTCGGTCCGACAAGGATAGTTGACACCTCTCTCGAGGAAAAATCAGAGCCTCACCATAAGAACTATATGACTTGATCTCATCCAAACCCTATCGGTCCGATGAGGATAGTTAACGCCTCTCTGGAGGGAAAACTAGAGGCTCGCTGTATGAACTACGGGCCTTGATCGCCTCCAAACTTAGTCGATTCGATGAAGATAGTTGAAACCTCTCTCGAGAAAAATCGGAGCCTCGCCGTATGAACTACGGGTCTTAATCAGCAAAGTAAATGACCTTCTTTTCAGAAGAAGGTCAGAGCAAACTGCTGATCAAGACTATGTTGGATAATTTCTAATCCAACGCAGAAGAACACTAGAGTATATGGGAGAAAACTATTTCTCCTTACTTAACCCTAGGGTGGGGTTTATAGATCCACTATAGGGGAAAAAAGGGAATAAATTAAAAAAACCTAAAATTTCTGCTCATCGATGCGCATTTATGCACAGCTGCAGTGATGCCCATGAAGCTGAAGAAGTGAGCTCCAGCGCCTGAGCACTCACACACACCTGCGGCCCTGCACCCATTTTGTGATCATCGTCTTGTGCACCCATGAAGATCTATTCTCTCAAATTATATGTGACGTAGAGGTTAATGAAGCTGCAAATTTCATTAACATTAAAGAAGTTATTATTTTCAATTATTCGGCATGTATTTTTGGATGATAGAGATAATACCATCCAAAAATAGAGGGGAAACTGATATGCCACTAAAAACTCTATTAGTTGAAACATGAATCTTGACATCGAAAGAAATTTGATCCTGAGTCGAGACTAGCCTAGATCAAGCACTTAAAATATCGTTGGAAACTTTGGGATACCAGTTGAATTCCTAAATAGCTCATAAATATGGAGTATTTATGGTCAAATCGAGCATCTTGATGAGCCGGATCTAACAAGCTTAAGATCTCTTAATCCTGACTTCATTTGAGCATTTAAATACTTAAAATACATCAGATGATCAAAAGAATCATTTTGAGCTGTCCGATGGAGTGGTTTGGATTTTGCACAAATTTAGAAACATCCTCTAATCTATAAATATCCACTTTTTTTCATGAGAGGCGGAAGCTAAAGAGTGTTGATCTCCATGCATATAAGTCAAGTCGAGCTCATGTCAATTAGGCGCTTCAGCCACAAGAAATCAGCAAATATACTTGGCGGTGATGAAAATCGGTCAAAATGACCTACGATTGACAAACAGACTCCGCCATCGCATTTAGAATGTCGAAATTGATTAGAATACGCATTCGTGCAATTCGACAGACAACCAATTAAGAAAGAAATTCACAGATGCGCTGACATGCATATCGAGGTTAGGAAGCCGTGACATTGCCCAAACGACCTTCGTTCATGAAATTGATTTCACCGTTAGCGTCGAAATGTCAAAACCTATCAAATGAGACTATACACGCTCAATTCATACGAGTTTGTGCAAATGTCGGCGAATGAATCGAATCGCTGATTACCAAATTGATGATTCGATGCCAACTTAAACTAAAGCCTCCTCGATTGTGAAAGGGACGTCCGTAACATAATAATGTACACAAACATATATATTAATATATAATTCCTTTCAAAAAAAATTAAAATTAGGATTTGATTTTATTTAAATAAATAAATGATATATATATATATATATATATATATATATATATATATATATATATATATATATATATATATATATATATATATATATATCCTAACACCTAACCTTAAGGAGGACTCTATTATTCACGGCTTCGACTCTTATTCCTAGCCGCAATTCACTTGACTCCTCCCTCACGGTCGAATGAACCTCTCCTTCCTGTATGTCTCACGCAACCATCCCACCGAACGCACGACAGCCGCAAGCCCTCCACCCCACGTCCTTTCCTCCCAATCGTGCGAGCAAAGCATCACAAGAACGCTCGGCCTCTCTGCTCTTTATCCACACGCATAGTAGAAATCGGTTCTCGTATGTTCGCATGAGTAAAGAACTCTGTTGTCGAAGGATCAGCACGACGATCCCATCTGGTCCCTATCGTAAGCCGAACCGAAGCCTGTTCCTCCCGTTCACACACGAGAAGCTATCCGACTTAACAACCATTAAACTCCTTGCTGTTTGAGGTAGTCTTCTTCCAATTCATGCTACTGTATTTGTCTCCTATTCTCCGTCATCTTCTCCTATTGTGTACAACAACTCCACCTACAAGCAAAATCTAAAGCCTCCAATTTTACATGCAATAACAGTCATTTCTAACCTCTCATTTATTTTTTAAATAACCCTTGCACTTTGGTTAGAAGCTAACTATAACTTCAACTCTTTACTCCTTTTTACCCTACCCATTCACAGCTGAAACCTAGCTGAAGTAAACCAAAATAAGTTGTGTATTCAATAGAATTTAGAGTTGTCATTTCTACAGTTTAAGCAAACGAATCTTGCTTACATCCTACTATCAAGGTGTCTTATTAAAATGCCCAACTAAAAAAGGATGAAGGAGAGCTGAATGTTAAGCTTAACAAGAGCAAAAGGTAAAACTTAAATGCACCTAAAATAATGTATGAGATGCATTTGACGCGACGAGCGGAACCCGTACGCCCTCTTTGAAGCACGACGGGGAAAACTCATAGGCGACACTTGCGACGCGACAGGAAAATTTACATGATTTTTTTTGTGCGGTGTAACCCACATGCTCTATGATGGGAAAATGAAGACTTAGGTCGCTATCATCAATTCTTATGAAAAATATAAAATACTCAATCTTAAATGCACCTAAAATCCTGTATAGGATGCATTTGATGCGACGCATTTGATCGACGTGAACCAGACGCTCGGAATGACGAGAAAAACTCGTGGCTAAAACTCGTGGACTGAGAAATTTACATGATTTTTTTTGTACAGGTAACCTATACACACTCTTTGTTGCATGGTAGGGAAAATGAAGACTTAGGCCGTGATTTATACCACTCATATACGCTATTTGTAGCACGGTGAGCAGGCCCAGACTCCCGATACAGCCCCCTATGCAGGGACGATGCCGGGAGGCTAAAATTTAATCAGAATTTCACACTTACGAAGGATTCAAATGAGTACTAAATGGAATTATTTAAATCATTATAATCTACTTAAACAAGCTTAAATTAAAATTCAAGAAAAAGTTAACCTACAAATGATGAATGAAAGAAATTGAAGGAATTTGTTTGAAATGTAAGTAGTACCCTCCTCAAACGCTTTGAGCTTGCAAGAAATCACAAGCATATCCGGACAAGTGATGCTGTGTGTTTGAAGAGAAGAAAATCCCTTTTATTTATAGGCATGAACCAACCTTTGATGTGGCTCCACCATAACTCATGATAATTTCAATCAAATAATTGATGAATTATGAAATCAAGGGGCCCATTAATGATGTGTTATGAAAACAATAAAACTCATTACGGAAGTCATGAATTTGAGAGGTTTTGAATAAGCTTCATGTGCATATCATAACATAATATCCAACTCCAATTCAAGCACTTCATTAATTCATGTGAAGGTTCTAAAGGATTGAGCTCCCTTTGTAAATACTATAAATCCATCTTAAACTCGAGTCTATCGCTAAGATACATCACTCTCTCGATAAATATGTCTTGAAATTCACATAGTGTATCAAAGAGGTAAATCTTTATATATGCAATGAGGCGGCCATTAACTCAACTTAAATGTTTATAAGTACATGCAAATATTTTAATGAAGTGAATTGAACATAGATATTCATTAAGAGGTGACATTTTATCCAATTCAAGTGTTTCCTTAATATGTGCAAATACTCAGATGGAAAATAAATTCATATAAACTTGTATCTGGTTCAAATACTCCAATGCTTGCATAAATTTTTGAATAAATGAATGAGATGCTTATATGCATTACAAAATGATCATATGCTCAATCCTGTTGCATTAAGATGCATATCAATCACCTAAATGATGAAATACTGCATTCATTACAAAGCAACATCATATCTAAATTTGATGTTTTAGAATAACTTAAGGTGAGATGATCATACACATTCTGTAAGTATTCCTAACCTCAGTTTCAAACATCTCGAAGCATGTATGAGTATTTTATGAAATGATTAAGTGATTATATATGCAAGCAATTGAAAACCTGCATGGGACATTATCAATTCTTAAACTCGATCGAGGATGCCGATTGATTCTGGTTTAGTCTTAGAGGTCGGTTAACAAAACCTAAAAATCTATTATAAGAATTTCAACTTAGTAAATATCGAGAAGTTAATTCTGTCATGTGACAGTAGATCTGATCCTCATTATGAGCTAAACAGAGTTGACAGGATCTAAAGTTCTCAAATATATTTGATTCAATCAATTAACTACCCCGATGATGGTTGTGTTAAATAAAAATTTTAAGAGGGGATACTTCCATCAAAATACGATTACAATTTCAAAGAAAATTAGCTTAAATGGACTATCAATCTAAATGCAATTTAAATATCATCAGCTATAAATGTCTAAGTGAAATTCAATATTAAAAAACTTAAAGCTAAAAATTCAACTCGCCTTCCGCAATTGTTTGTTGGAGGTGACAAATTAAGAAAATCCTAGCTCATAAAGGAGTCAAAGTCAAATCAAGTACACAACTATATTTACTCTCAAACAATCTCATGCCAGTAAGGACGTGACCCGTGTCCTCTGACTGTCATGGCTTGGCCAATAGGCTCCACATGATGCGCTGAAGAGTCCTCGAAAGTGGTTGTCGCCAAATGACCCACTATATCATGGTCACATCAGAGCTCAGATGCTCCCAATGGCTCTGCCCTTTGAGTTGTGAACCAGAGGATATACTTGATTGGGCAAAAAGCCCCTCTGTTAGCTAAGGTATACTTAAGCTTCTCTCCTTAGACAAACATCACCACAGGTCTACAAGGATTTCTTGGATGACGTAACCCATGTGTTGCTGATAAAGATCCTTCCGGTAGACTACCTCCTCGACCAAGTAGAAGGGACCTGACTGGATGACAAACCATGGGATCTAGATCAGATGAGTCATCATTCCCCCAACATAAGCTTTAAATTAAATAATAAGTCTCATAAATTTTAAACTCTAATCACTGCTATTATACACTCGTTATTTAATGATTTATCAACTAGCCTTAATCGAAAGTTCTCTCTCAGTATTGAGAGACGTAATTAACTATAGATGCTTGCGCCTATAGCAAATCTGGAACCGGATCTAAAGTCATCACAAAATGAGGGCAAAATCTCAGGGTAGTGTCTTATCTACTATTCTATTTGCCTTCTGAAAATTTCACCGACACTTTAAATCATTCTCTTCATCGAGAGGTATACAAATTTTGGAGCCCACAGATTTCACGACTAGGTTTCTTTCCATCTTTGGCTAGTCGAATCAAAGCTATGATAGCAGTGGAGTATAATAAAATGAAAACTTAAAGTTATTTATAAAGTTAAATTGATTGAAATTCAAAATTATTTTTATAATAAACATAATTCTGAAGTTTTGAAAATCTTTTATTTATTCATAACTTGGTTTCATATTTTATAGTGTTTGTTCTATTATATCTCTGCATCATAAAAGTGTGGGATGATATATCAATTACCGATTACTAATCCTCATCTTTCATTTTGCAGATGGATCTTCAGAACACACCCTTCACTATGCAGCTGGGCTGCAGAGCCAACATCCATCTGTCTAATGTTGTCATCAACACCAGGGATGTTAGAGCTACTATACAATTCGGTAGCATAGATTTCCTTGTGATCGCTGCTCAAACTACTGTTAGGCTTGCACGAGACAATAATGCACAACTTGGATATCAGCCCGTACAGCAGGCCAAATCCACTAAAACTCCTATCGCTAGGTCCCTCGAAAGAGAGTCTCTGTATTTGAAAGGTTGGGACACACTGAAGCTCCAGCCATGAAGAGAATGATGACTGGGCAAATAAATTTAGTAGTGCATCCGAATGCTACTTTCCTGCCGACGTTGCCCTTTGTTCAAGGCTAGCATGACGCTGAAACTTCTTCATATGGAGGAAAGCTAACTAGAAGGTAGAGGAGAAGAAGGAATGCTGAGTTGCCCATCGCTCTCAGCCCCTCTCCACAACTAGTTGTGGAACCAGAAGTGAGTGTTCCCACTCACAAAAAATTTGAAAATCTCAAGTCAGTGAAAAGGAACAACTCTACTGGTGATATTAAACAATCATTCTGAGAGCAACGGTACCAAGCTCTAACCTCACAAAGGAGGCATCCTGAGATTCTATCCTCTAGAGTGCACAATGTTCTGAAAGTTATAAAAGAACAATGCCTTATGAAGAAGAGATATCAGAGGCCAATTATTAGAGAAGCTAACAATGCTCCACTGCAAAAGCTATCATCAAAGGTAGTAAGAACTCGAGAGCATTACAAATAAGCCCTACACGGTGAACATTGGGGCATGACACCTGAACCACGCATTCAGGAATCCGCTGTTGAAAGGTCCCGACAGAAGGGAAAATAAGTATGGAGGCCGAAAGCTTAAGAAGAAGCTACCACATAAAGGCAAAAGGTGTGACATCCGGTTTGCATATCCGGAGATCCGCTGATGACAGGGTCCAACAGGAATGGGTTCTTAAAAAGAATGTTACAATCAAAGAGGCTCATGGTGGTGACACTAGAGAATTCGGAATCCATCATAACCTAAACGATCTTCCCTTGATTTTGATCATAGCTCTCTGATTGAGGTGACGTTCATCCCACACTCTAAGCCTGAAATTAGATAGAGACGTCGATCAGAGATAAGGCTATAAGAAAAAGAAGAGGAAGATGAAGAAGATTGTTGATCTCCATATATGTGTCATAAGTCGAGTCAATCCCACATGTCGAATTCGACGGACTTCGGAAGTGATAGTACACAAATTAGGGCTCAAAATGCACTAGACGTCGCCGAAAATGGTTGAAATGACTTCCAATCCATGAATGGACTTCTTTGTCGCATTCAGAATGTCGAAATTGATCGTAATATAAATATTGAATAATCTAAAGATCAACCGACCAACTGATCGAGCTATCAATGTGTTAACATGAATATCAGGGAAGGGAAGCTGCGATGATGTTCGAACAAACTCCGTTCATGAAATTGATCACACCGTTAGCTTTGAATTATAGAAAACTATCAAATAATATTGTTCATACTCAACTCAGATGAGTCTATGTAAATATCAAACAATCAAAAGTGACATCACACAAATCGAGGTTGAAATACATGAGACGTCGCCAAAATCAACACAAATGACCTCCGATCAACGAACGGATTTCACCAGCATGTTCAAAATGTCAAAACTGGTCAAAATATAACTATTACACAACCGTTAGCTTCAAAACATCAAAATCTATCAAGTATGACTATTTGTACTCAATTTAAATGAGTCTGCATGAATGTCGAGGGGTCAAAAGTAGCGATGCACATTTTGAGCTGAAATTGACTCAATTTGATGCCGATTCGAACCAAACGGCCTCCGATCATGAAACAGACTACGCTATTGCATTCGAAACAACAGAATAATCTTTAATTGATATATATATATATATACATATTGACCATGTGATTTTATTAGCATAAAAGTCATTTTAAGTGCGATTAAGTGGTTAAAGGAATTAAATGATCCCAATTCTAACCTAAATCCCCTCATCTCACTCGGCCCTAATACCAAAACCTCACACATTAAATCACTCTCTTCAATTCAATTTATCGAGGTGAATTTTGTGAGCCCACGATGAACCGCTTGGGATAGGATTCACTTTTCATCTTTGGATAGTCATATATGTGCTATAGTAGCAATAAATTTTTTGAAAATTCAAAACAAAAAAATGGTGATTTAAGTGTGTAATAAATTCAATATGAGGCTCTATATAGATGAATCATTCGAGTATATCTTTATTACACTATTATTTTATCAGCAGATTTTGAAAGTATGAGGTCAAATAATAATTGCAATTACTAATCCCCATATTTCACTTTTGCGAATAGATACTGAGCACCTTTCACGCTCGCTATGCAGAACATTTGCCTAACCAATTCGACATTTATGAAGAATAGTCTTCATAGAAGAAAATAGAAGAGGAATCTTCAATCTCTGCTGAAGATGAAGAAGAAGAAGACCAGAATGAAAAAGAAATTATGCATGTTGAAGTTGTCTATATGGTTGAACCAGGAAATGATCAGCTTGGTACACGCTTTTATACTCAGCGTCATCGTACAACCCCAATAATAGCTGTCTCTACAAATGCACAAGGAAAAGGACAGCAAGTTCTTCCCCTGAAGATGAGCAAGGAGCAGAACAATGACAAGAAGTAGAGGAAGAAGAAGAGCCTGTACTTGTTGACGTTGTAATGTTAGCTAGAGAGCAAAGAGAAATGTAGCGTCAAATGGAGGTCAAAGACAAGGAGATTGCATAGCTTGGTACCAAGATGAATGATATGATGGTACAAATAAACATCATGATGGAGATATTGCAGAAGAATATCACATCAAATGCATCACCTGTCTTTTCTGCTAATCAACAGACAGCTAATAATATAACTTCTATACCACCAGCCACTGTGGTACCTCAAGCTCCTGCAGTATATGCTACGAATGAAATGAGGAATGAGGTTAACCCACTACCTCTCTAGCCAACAATGCAAAATCTAGTTAGCGCACCTGGAATGGAAACATCTGCTCAGCTAGAAATGATAATCAAAGAAAAGATAATGACAGTCATAGCCTCAGAGCAGGTTGAAAAGCTGGTGAGTAAGGGTTGTCCTTACCCAGTTGAATATGACCAAGTGTTGTACCTAAAAGGTTACTCAGTGCCAAAATTAAATACTTTCAGTAAGCTTGGTAATCCAAAGCAACATCTAGCCCAATTTAAAGCTACTTGTGGTAACATAGGGGGAAATGACGCACTGCTTTTCCATCAATTTGTCAATAGCATGACCTTAGCCGCTTTTGAATGGTATGCAAAATTGTCAAATGATTCAATTAAAACCTTTGCTGAATTAGAGACTATATTTGTGAAGAGGTTTGTTAGTGCAATCAAGAAAAGCACAATCGCTAACCTTGCTTTACTGAAAAGAAGAAAAAATGAGTCAGTAACAAAATTTATAAGTCATTGGCATACCTTAAGTATGAAGTGTGAGCAACAAATGGAAAAGGAACATGTGATCCAATTGCTAATGGGCAATATGGATCACAAAATGAAACAATTTCTATTCATGGCATTGATTGCAACATTCCAAGACTTGCTCGATAGGGTGGCTAAATTCAAAAATTGAATCGCCATAAGTCTAAAGTATATGTAGATAAAGCAAAAGAAACAAACCTTCAGACTGAAGAGGAAATGAAATTCATGCCGCTTCATATTGCTCAAATGGCAAAAAGTGAGTGATATACAATGTGGATAAAGGAAAGCAGCCAATGTACAATGATCATAAGGGAAAGAAGCCTGTCTATTCTAATCAATAGCCAAAATTGGTATTAAGAGGCAATGACAAACCTCAGACTTTTCCAAGTGGTGGGGAGCATCCAAAATAAGCAACAAGAGATGATGAGAGAATGCGGCCATCTCTTAAGGAAAAGATGAACAAAGAATATTACTTTAGAAGGGACAGTGTGAATAAATTATTTTGGCAAGCAGTCAAAGTTGGTTTACAATTACCAAAAATTAAAAGGCTCGAGGAAGCTGATTAAGTCAGTAATCCAAATTACTATCCCTATCATCGGATGATCAGTCACTCTATTGAAGATTGTTATGTCTTCAAGGATTGGCTAGAAAGGAAGTATCGATGAAATGAATTTACACTATCCGATAGTGTCCTAATCAACCCAAAAAGAGAGTCTACAAGAATGATTATGTCCTCTTTCGTATCATCCAATAAAGACAAAAAGAAGGAGAAATCAGTTCAGACTGAAGAATGGGAAACTGTAGTCTCCAAAAAGATCATGAAAATGCTGAAACAACTAAAAGGTGTTCCTAGTGTTAAGTGGAAATCACCACTTGAGCCTATATTAGACTTAAAAGAGATACCTAAACTAAGTGTTTGGGCTTCTTAGCAGCATTTTGATAAGGCTACTTCATCACAACATGCTGAATAATCTATTAAACGCAAGCCTCAAAACCAAAGAAGTCGACTAAGAAAAAGAAGATCAAGAAGAGAACTACAATTCAAAAGATTATTAACAATCTAGAGGAGTATCCCAGCCGGCAAGGCCACCATTTAGGCTTGTAGACTTTATGCCTAAACTTCACATTGATGAATCAGATGAAGAAGATAATGGTGAATCTTGTCTAGTAGAGACATGTCAAATCATCTACATGATGTTAGATGTTCTTCAACATCAGTTACTCCAAAATGACAAGGGTACTCAGGCAGACTCGACCAACCCGTCAAAATTCTTGTCAGGAAAGCAAGAAGAGCCTGAGGAGCTAACATCTGAATTTTGTTTAATGACTCAACAAGACAATAAAAGTTCAGATGAAGAGCTATGTTTTCCCGACGGAGAAGAGTCAGACTCATCGATATCATCACGTATGAAACGTATGATGTTGAAAAATGAGTCTAGCCCTTTTGGCCAATCTTCCAGAATAAGAAGAGAATTTAAAGAAATTATATCTTTAGAAGAATATGAGCAAGATAAGGTGATTCAAGTTCAGTTGAGAAGTGATAAAGTTTTACCATCTACATCAAAGAAGAAAAATGCAAATAAAGATAAAGGCAAATAAATTGAAGTCAACGAGGATATCATTCTCAAAAATTCTACGATAAAGCCTAAGTTAAGCGAGAAGATAGATTATAATATTCTATCACATCTAAGAAAGATCCCTGCACAACTAAGTGTGTACGAGACTCTCTTGATGTCAAAAGATCTCCGAGAAACTTTGATACAGACTCTCAAAGATCCGAAGAGCTATGAAGCTTACTTTGCTAAAAAAAATGAATGATCGAAGCATTGCAAACTCAAGAGCTCCCAGTAATCACATTTTCTGAAAGATTTTATGTTAGGAACGACAGACCACAACCGTCCTCTATATGTTACTGTAGAGAGTGATGACATCTCAATCAGTCAAATATTGATTGATCCAGGTTCTTTTATCAATCTTATGAGTCTAAAAGTATTAAGAGGATTATCACTTGATATCTAACATCTTGGGAGAGATAAGTTGATGGTTCATGGTTTCAATGAAAAAGGATAAAAAACACTCGGCTCTTTTATTCTCTCGCTCAAGTTTCAAAATTTATATACAGAAGCCAAGTTTCATGTAATCGATGCCGATACATCATTTAGAGCTCTCTTGGGCCGGCCATGACTGCATGAGTATAACATGGTCCCATCAACTATGCATCAATGTATGAAGTATCTGAAAGAAGGAGAAGAATTCATAATTCTCGGTAACCTACAACCATTCTCTGCCAATGAAGCAAAGAT
Organism: Cymbidium sinense; assembly: GCA_021442155.1. NCBI lineage: Eukaryota > Viridiplantae > Streptophyta > Magnoliopsida > Asparagales > Orchidaceae > Cymbidium > Cymbidium sinense. The sequence goes on along the minus strand of CM038217.1, from coordinate 163,632,983 downwards.
CTATGAAGATGCAAAATATTTCATCCCTAAAGAGCCCAAGCCAATAGAGCATCTTGAAGCGGTAGCATCCACTTCATGAACTAAAAAGTAATCTCACAAAGTGAAAGAGCCAGAAGCAAAGAGGAAGAAAGAAGGAAATGCCAACTCTCCCTAAAGCACTTGATACTGCACCTAAATCAAGAAAATCAGTTCCTCATTTGGAAAGTGACACAGAAGGAGAAGATATTTCTGTCAAACCTAAAGGAACTTATAAACTTTCAAGAAAGACAGAGTTTGAAATAAGTGATTCTGATTCAGACTATGATTTTGAATCTACTTATGGAAATAGAGTTCAGATGGTTGCGTCAAAGAGGATGACTCAATTGCCAGAGTCAGATGACTCACTCAAAATTATACCCATCCCTCAGTAGTGCTTCAAGGAAATCAGTCCACTGGAAGTTCATAATATTGAAGAATTGATAACATTTTATATTCCATCATTGAGTGAAAGTGGCGGAACAAGAACTCTATTTTACAAATCTGAAGAGTCTCAGTCCCACAATTTTAGTCGGCCTACTCAACATGAAAATTTCAATTAGGTAGTGTCAAAAGAATACCAATATACTATCCGCAGAAATTATGAAGAATGACGCATACACTTGGAATTCATATTGGAACTACTAAGCATAGAACTCAAATCTTTAACAAGATATGGCACCAAAGAAGTCTTCAAGCATTGCGAAGAAGTGATAAGTTTATCACTAAAGGTCTGGGGTTCATCCACAAATATCATCAAAATAGAGATTATTATAATGTGATAAAAGCTGAGATAGAAACTCATAGTGACAAAGAAGATGATTCCCATGAAATTCTTCTTTAAAATGATGAAGAAGTAGAAGCCAAGCCCACACCTGAAGAACTTGAAGATGGTGGACAAATAGCTACAATGGATGAACTTAAAGAAATCAACCTAGGAGTTGAAGATGATCCCCCCAATGCCAACTCTTCGCCTGATGAGAAAGTTGAAGAGCTAAAAATGATACTTTGTGAATTAAGGGATTGCTTTGCCTGGACATATTCTGAAATGTCAGGCTTATCCCTTGATGTAGCAGTTCATAAACTAACTATTAAACTAGATGCAATGCCCATTAAGCAAGCTCCTAGGTGAATGAGATTGGAGATTGAAGAATAGGTAATTGCAGAAAGATAAATGGTTCATAGAAAGATAAATATTTTATGTGTTCAAGAAACTAAATGGGTTGGGGAGAAGGCTAAGGAGATTGATAGTTTAGGTTTTAAACTTTGGTTCGGTAAAAGTCGAACTAGAAATGGTGTAGGTGTGATTATAGATAAAAGTTTGAAGGATAATGTTATAAGTATTAATAGGAGATAGAATTATAGCTTTAAAGATTATTGTTGATACTAAGATTATCAATGTTATAAGTGTTTATGCTCCTCAAGTTTTGGAGGTAAGTTCAAAAGAAAAATTTTGGAATGAATTAGAGGGATTAATACAAAAGATACCTCTTGAAGAAAAAGTATTTATTGGGGAGATTTAAATGGGCATGTTGGTAGAGTGGAAGATTTTAAAAGTATTCATGGTGGTTATGGATTTGGAGTGACTAATGAAGAAGGTGGACTATATTAGATTTTCCCTTAGCTTATGATTTTGTAGTTGCTAATACTTTATTTAAGAAAAGAGATGAACATATTATTACTTATAAAATGGATCTAGTAAACACGATTGATTATTTTTGATAAGTAGATCGTTAGATTGTAAAGATTGTAAGGTCATTCCAAGTGAAATCTTAAGTACCCAACATCGACTATTAGTTTTAAATTTTAAGATGAAAGGTTGTAAGAGAAAAATAAACTTAATTATTATCTTAGGATTAGATGGGGACACTTAAAGATCACAAATAAAATATTTTAAGAGCAAGCTACAAGAAATTAAAGTTTGGGATGTTCATAAGGAAGCTAACGCTATGTGGGAAAAGTATCAAGTGCTATTAAACAAGTTGCTAAAATGTGCTTGGCAATCAAAGGAAAAGCTTCTTTTAATAAGAATAGTTGGTGGAGTCGAGTGTGCAAGAAAAGATAAGAAATAAGAAGCATTGTTATAAAACTTAGATGTAAAACCGGAGAATTGGGAAAGATATAAAATGGCGAGATTCTAAGAAAGCAATATATGATGCAAAAAAATTTAGCTTTTAGTGATTTATACAATAGATTAGATACCAAAGAAGGTGAAAGATGTATGTATAAGTTAGCCAACCAAAGAGATAAGAGAAGTAAAGACATAGTTCAAGTGAGGAGTATTAAGGATGAAAATAATAAAGTGCTTTTCTTAGAAAAAGATATTGAAAATAGGTGGATGAGGTATTTTAATAAACTTTTCAATGAAGGATCTGAAAGTACGATTGATTTTAGCAACCTTAATACCCTAAACAAAAATAAAGAATTTCATTTTTATCGTCGTATTAGTAAATCTGAAGTTAGTGAAGCTTTAAAGAAAATGAAATGTGGAAAAGCAATAGGACCGGATAATATTCCAATAGAAGTGTGGAAATGTTTAGGAGATCAAGGAATTTCTTGGCTTACAAATCTTTTAATGTTATTTTAAAGACTAAAAGATGCCGATGAGTGGAGAAAGAGTTTGTTGGTTCCTATATTTAAGAATAAAGGTGATGCACAAGATTATGCAAATTATGAGGAATTAAGTTAATGTGCCATACATTAAAATTATGGGAGAGAGTAATGAGCATAGATTACGATGATGAAGTTTCTCACAATCGCTTTGATTTCATGCCGTAGATCTACTATGGATGCTATACATTTGTTAAGAGGTTTGATGGAGAAGCATAGAGAAAATAAAAAGGATCTACATATGATATTTATTGATTTAGAGAAAGCTTATGATAAAGTCTCAAGAGATGTTCTTTGGAGAGTTCTAGAACAAGAAGAAGTTAATATTGGTTATATTCAAGTCATTAAGGATATGTATACTAGAGTCACACTTGTGTCCAAACACAAGGAGGATTGACAAACTATTTTCCTATTTCATTGGATTACATCAAGGATCAACATTAAGCCCTTATCTTTTACTTTAGTTATGGATGTTCTTACGGCATTTACAAGAAGATGTACCTGGTGTATGCTTTTGTCGATGACATTCTTCTTGTTGATAAGACTAGAGAGGGAGTCCAATAGAAACTTGAATTATGGAGGTCAACTTTAGAGTCTAAAGGTTTTACAAGATCTAAAACCTAATATATGGAGTGTAATTTTAGTTGTAGAAATTTTAGTGGTAGTGATTTTAGGTGATCAAGTCATTAATAAGAGTGAGCGATTGATATTTAGGCTCTATTGTTCAAAATGATGGTGAAATAGATGGAGATATTATTAGTAGAATTCAAGTTGGATGGTTGAAGTGGAGGAATGCATCCTATTATGTGATAGAAAAGTTCCACTTAAACTTAAGGAAAATTTTATAAGATGGTGGTAAGACCTGCAATGACTTATGCAGAATGTTGGCCAATAAAAAAAGAGAAACATAAGAGTAAGTTAAGTGTTAGAGATGAGGATGCTGGTGGATGAGTGGCTTTACCCTTAGAGATAGAATGCAAAATGAGTATGTTAAAAAGTTGGAGTAGCTCAGTGATAGATAAGATTAGGGAGAGTTGCCTAGATGGTTTGGCCACATAAAGCGCCGTCCAGGATGATTAGGAGAGTAGATGCATTGGATTTTCCTTATGTTAAGGAAGGTAGAGGTAGACCTAAAAGACTTGGTTAAGATGTATAAAAATGATCTTAGTATACTGAATTAAATGAGAATTTGACACATAATAGGACACAATGGAGAGGCGGATTCATAAAATACCCCATAGTGGGATTAAGGCTTGTTGTTGTTGTTGTTGTTGTTGTTGTAATTGCAGAAACTAAGAAATTGATCGAAGCAGGCTTCATCCGGGAGAAGTATGCAGTTTGGATAGCCAAGATTGTCCCAGTTAGGAAGAAGAACTGCCAAATCTATCTCTGCATTGACTTCCGTGATCTAAATAAGGCGTGCCCAAAAGATGACTTTCTGCTTCCAATATCAGAACTACTAGTGGACAACACTTCCAACTATGACATGTTCTCATTCATGGACGGATCGTCGGATACAACCAAATCAAAATGGTACTTGAAGATGAAAAACATACATCGCTCATAACACCTATTGACATTTATTGCTACACGGTCATGCCCTTTGGCTTGAAAAATGCTGGAGCTACATACCAAATGTTGGGGGGGCATTTGTTCGAATCAAATTTATTGGGGGGAATTTGTTGACCTCCACATATGTGTCATAAGTTGAGTCAAGCCTACAGGTCAAATTTGAGCAAGCAAGATAAATCGGGCTCAAAATGCAGGCCACCTAAAATGGTTGAAATGACCTCCAATTGATGAACAAACTTCATCATCATGTTCAAAATGTCAAAATTGATCGAAATATAAATATTGAATAATCTAAAGATCAACCGACCAAATGATCGAGCTATCAATGTGTCGACGTATATCGGGAAGGGAAGCTACGATGAGGTCCGAACGACCTCCGTTCATGAAATTGATCATGTTGCTAGCTTTAAACATCAAAAACCATCAAATGAGACTGTTCATGCACAATTTGGACGAATCTGTGCAAATGTCGAATAATCGAAAGAGACTGCATATAAATCGAGGCTGAAATAGACGAGATGTCGCCAAAATCAATCCAAATGACCTCTGATCGATGAACGGATTTTGCCAGCACGTTCAGAATGTTGAAACTGGTCATAATATAAATATTATATAACTTGATGATCAACTGATCAAGCGCTCGAGTCCTCAACATGCTTTCACGTATATCAAGGTCAGGGGGCACCGACATAAACAAAATGACCTGCGTTTGCAAAATTGATTACGCTGTTAGCTTCAAAATATTGAAATCTATCAAGTAAGACTATTTGCACTCAATTCGAAAGATTCTGCATGAATGTCGAGCAGTCAAAAGCGGCGATGCGCATTTTGAGCTGAAATTGATTCTGATTGAAACCAAACGGACTTGCAAAACGGACTATGTCATTGCGTTCAGAACAACATAATAACCTTCAATTGATATATATATTGACCATGTGATTTTATCAGCATAAAAGTCATTTTAAGTTCACTTAAGTGATTAAAGGAATTAAATGAACCCAAATCTAACCTAAATTCCCTCATCTCACTCGGCCCTAATTCCAAAACCTGACACGTTAAATCACTCTCTTCAATTCAATTTGTCGAGAGGTTGGTGGCAAATTTTCGGAGCCCACAAGGATATCATGGTGGTAGATATGGTGTATATGGTACAACATATCAGAGAACCATCTGGTATATGATAGTATCGATCCAGGCATCATGGAGCTGCACCACTTATTCACATCGAAGAACTAGCACCAGGTCAAACAGAAGCAGAACCTTTAAGTTCCTCCTCAAGTGACGAGCAAGAAGGGTACAAGAAGAAGAAGATAACACGCTATTTGCTCACACTGCTATGCTTTCTTAAGTGCAAAGGCAAATGCAGTGGCAGATGAAAGCGAAGGATAAAGAGATCTCTCAGTCGAATTCAAAGATGAATCAGATGATGACACATATGAATCTCATGATGCAAATGATCCAGAGGAACACTGCTGTAGTGCCGGCACTAGTTCCTCTGGCCAATCATCAAACAATCAACACTGCACCCATCAATCTACCAGTTGAGCAAGCGCTACAAACCTCTGGAGCATAAAGTGCTCATGATGGTAGAAATGTAGTCAATTAATTGACGCCAACCTACTCGATATACCGAGCACATCCAGGACAAATTGCATACTTGAAACTATTATAAGTGAAAAGATCAAAGCCGTCATAGCTGCAGAATAGGTGGAGAACTGAGTAAACAGAGGTTGCCCATATCCTGCAGAATATGACCAGGTGTCGTATCCTAAAGGTTACTCAGTGTCGAAATTCCATTCATTTGATGGCAACTGCAACCCCAGGCAGCACTTAGCAAAATTCAAAGCAACTTATGGTAATACTGGGGTAATGACGCACTATCGCTCGCTCATTAGCGCCTTAACTTAACGCTGAATGGTACAGAGTTGTCAAATGACTCAGTTAAGACATTCGCTAAGCTGGAGGCAATGCTTATCAAAAGATTTGGTAGTGCAGTTAGAAAGACAACAATAGCTAAGCTCACCCTAGAGAAGAGAAAGAAGGATGAGTCAATCACTAAATACATAACTCGCTAACGCAACATGAGCATGAAGTGCGAGCAATAGCTGGAAGAAGAACATGCAATTTAGCTGCTAATGAGCAACATTGATGATATAATGGTGCCCTATTTATGCATGGCTTCCATCACCACCTTTAAAGAACTACTTGATCGGGTGGCAAAATTTGAAAAGTTGAATCTTTCCAAAATTGAAGGTCATCCAGACAAAACAAAGAAAGGGAAGTTCCCAGAATCAAGGAGGAGTGAATCTCACATTGCTTCATATGATTCAAATAAAGGAAGGAGAGCAACTTACAATGTAGATAAGGGGAAACAACCTATTTATATTGAAGAGAAAGTTAAATAACCCTTCAATTCTCAACCGAAGTTAGTTCTTAGAGGTAATGACAAACCCAGAACTTTTTCGAGTAGTGGTGAGCGCCCAAGACAATCATTAGGAGATGATGATCGAATGCATCTATCTTTTAAGAAGAAAATGAATAAAGAATACTGTTGACCTCATTTTTGCAATGAGCTCTTAACTCTCTTCATCTTAGGCATAGGATTTTATCTTAGAGATTAAGAGCTTCCTTAGTCTTAAGATATCTCTTTGTTGACCTCATCTTGTAGTAAGCTCTCAAATTTTCCACCCAGGCATAGGACCTCTTAGTCAAAAAGTTTTCTTAGTCTTAAGACATTTCTAGTGATTAGGTGAACACTTTACCTAAGCTAGAGACTTAGAAGAGTTAGATGTAGGAATAGGGTTATGCCTTAGGGATTTAGGAAAGCTTTCCTACCCTTTTAGCTTAAACCACATTATTCCTTCCTTCGCTCCTTCAAGTCAAATTCAAATCAAATTCTAATCACTTGATTTTCTCAAATCTGAATCAATATCAAATCAATGGATTCTCCCAAATCATCTTTCAATTCCAAACTAATGATTGAAACCCATGGTTGAAATCTATGATCAAATCCAAAATTCCAAATTTCTCCTAAGTCCCTTTGATTCCTTCTTAAGGACTTAGCCTAAATCAACTACAAACCACTTCAAATTCATGAAATTTTCTCACAATCCTTTTATATTCTCATTTATATTCATATATATAAATGAAATATAAATTCAAATCAATCAAACTAAACCAACAATTAAATCCAAATATTCTCTAAGTTCCTTTTACCCTTCTTAAGGACTAAGCTCTAAATCAACATGAAATCACTTCAAATTCATGAAATTTTCTCATGATCCATTTATATTCTCATTTATATTCACATATATAAATGAAATATAAATTCAAATCAATCAAACCAATTCCAAAAATCAAACTCAAACTCATCAAAAATCCAATCTAAACCTTTCAAGTCAAAATCATGAACTTAGCCAAATCCAATTCAAATCAAGTCAAACTCTTAATTTTTCTTCATGATTCAATCAGTCTTTCAATCATGAATCTAAATATAAATACAAACTCCAATCATCAAATCAAAACTCAACCCAAAAATCAAACTCAAACCCCATTTATGTTCTTCCTTTGAATATGAAATTGTCAAGTGAATCAAAACTCATTTGACTTCAAACCACTTGCAAATGCATCACAGGACAAATTGATTGAAACCAATGATCTAAGTTCATTCATGACCAATGTTTGAACTTGACCAAGTCAACATTTGAGTCTAACCCAACCCAATTGGCCACTTGACCCAAGTTGACCCAATTTGACCTAAAAAATCAAAATATGTCAAAACTTGATCTAAGCCAAATCAATTAAAACCAATGATTCAAGTTCATTCCAAAACACTTGTTGAACTTGACCAAAGCTCCACATGGCCAACTAGACCCAACCTAGCCCAATTAGCCATTAACCCAACTTGACCTGTTGAGCCAAATTTGAACTAAACCAAAATTGATTGGAAACAAAGATATAAATCCATTCTATATGATCAAATGAACCTAAACCAACCCATGACCTAGCCCAATTAAGTCAAATGGGTCAAATTGGTCAACTTGACCTATTTGACCTAAATGAAGTCATATGAACCAAATTCAAACCTAAACCAAATTGATTGGAACCAAAGACACCAATCCACTTCAAATGGTCATATGAACTTGACCCAAACCTTGGTTTGACCTAATTTGACCAATTGGTTAACTTGACCCAAGTTCACCCATTTTCACCTAAATGGGTCAACAGGAGCCAAACCAAACTAAATGAACTCCAAATCCAATGAAACTTGGTCAAACCTATTTTCTCAACATACCCAACATATCCAAATTAAAAAATAAGCCAAATGACATTTTTACTCCTAGGCTATAGAACAAATTTTGATCAAATCCATTAGGAATTTGGTCAATTCCTCTTCATACCTACTTGTTACTCTCATAATAGGTCAAGTGAACCCTAGGGAGGGTGGTGCACCCAACCCAATGGGTTTGAGTCAGCCCAACCTCAACCCATGGCCAAACTGAGCACATGACTCAAATTGGCCACATGACACTCCTCCCACACTCAATTAAAGCACATGGGGAGATCACTAATCCACTCCCCTGGCCAAACCAACAATGTGCAAGCTCTTAACAACCCTACTATCTTGCATAAAGTATAAGACTTGCCTACGTGTATTTAAAATCGAGTGCCCACCCCCAAGTTGTTCAAGTTGATTTATCCTCTCTTGTGGAGGTAAACTTTATACCCATTTTCACCTTAGATTTACGTCGTGCTTGTGGCCCTCGCCAAAGCTCCCTAGATTTAGGTTCAGAGATTGCTTTTCCTTTTGCGGCCATAAGCATAAATCCTCACCTCTTAGGCAACTCCACGATCTTGTGTCAATGGATTATAAGCCCTAAATTTCTAATGAAAATATCAACTCAAACAAATAATCTTTTCAAACTTCAAAAATATAAAGCCCAATCATAGGGTAGTTTGGGATTCTTACTAGCTTCCTAGTATCTTAAGCATCACCTACTTATTCTCATTTGACTTCGATAAAAAAGTCTCTCCTATTTGATCAATCCCATTTGATCTTTTAAAAATAAACTAATCCATTGATAGTCCTACTTATTGAAATCTTTAAAGACAATGACCATTTACCTTAATCAAGAGTTTTCCTAAGGAATCATGTTCCTTATGATGTAATTAACTATGGGGGCTTGCCTCCATAGGGAACTTAACGAACCCAGTATTAAATAAACCCATTTTTATTTTTTTGTATGTAAAGTAGGGGAAGAATCTCTGGTACATATATGCAGACCCATTGTCCTTAGGAGTCCTTATTGGGGTGATTAGGTCCATTAATGGTAGTGATTTCTATCTTTTGAGGTAGTATACTATTCCTTAATGATGCACTCGATCACCTGAATAAGAATAGCTGAGGATCTACGTGGTGTCCAACAAAAGGAAATGCTATTCTTGTTTTCATTTATCCCTTTTCTTTCCAAAGAAGGGGATAGATGAAGACAAGGATTATGGAAGTATTTTCATGACAAATACTCTTTCAAAAGAGAATGTGTAGCTAAACTATTCTGACAAGCACTCAAGGTAGGGTTGGAGTTTCCAGAATGTAAAAGACCTGAAGAGTCAGAACGAACTAGTAGACCAAATTACTATCCATATCATCAGGTAGTTAGCCACCCTATAGAAGATTGTTATGCATTCAAAGATTGGTTGGAAAGGAAGTAAAAGAGAGACGAATTCATGCTATCCAATAGTGTCCTTAATCACCTAAAGAAAGAAACTGTAATGGTGGTTACGTCCTCTTCCGTGCCCCCATAGAAAAATAAAATAAAAGAAAAAATGGTTAAGAATGATAAATGGGAGACTACGGTCTCAAAGAAAACTGTGAAGATGTTGAAACAATTAGAAGACATTCTTGGTGTCAAGTGGAGATCATCGTTTGTGCTGGTACTAGAACCAAAGGAAGGATCTACATCAAAAGGTTTCGGTCTTCAGAAGTAATCTAAGGTGATTGGTGTTTCCCGACCTAAGAAGCATCCTATCCAGAACCTGCCAAAAACTCCTAAAAGTCCAGCCAAACAAAAGAAGATGAAGGAGAAATCTACTACCCAAAAGATTATTAATAATCTTAAAGAATATAAATGACCAGCAAGACAACTAATTAAGCTTGCTGATTTCATGCCAGGATTCCAAATCATTGAAATAAATGATGAAGGAGGTGATGATGAAGAATCTCTTTCTAGATAAGTCTATCGGGTTATCTCAAAGTCCTTGGATACTCCCTGACGGAATCCATTTCTTCAAGATAATCCAAGAAGAAGAACTGCTAATGATGTAGCATTCAAGCTTTGTCTGATGGTGAAGCAAACAGATGATAGCTCGGAAGAAGACTTATGCTTTTTGGAGGAAGATGAGTCAGAGTATTCAATATCACCATTGATGAAGAGCATAAAATTGGGAAGTGATTCTGAATGCCAAATAAAGGAAATGATAAGAACATAGAAGTTAATGAAAATATCATTCCCAAAGATCTAAAGAAGAAGTCTAACATGGATAAAGGAATCGATTACAACATCCTGTCCCACTTGAGGAAGATCCCTGCTCAATTGAGTGTGTATGAGGCCCTTTTGATGTCGTAGGATCTCCGTGAAACCTTAATTCAGGCTTTTAAGAATCTGGAGAAATATGAAGTGTACTTCACCGAGCGGTGTATGACTGAAGTATTATAATCTCAAGACCTTTCGACAATCACTTTCTTTGAGGAGGATCTTATGCTCGGAACATCAGAACATAATTGCCCATTATATGTCTCTGCAGAGAGCGATTGTGTCATAATCAATTGAATTCTAATTGATCCAGGTTCATCTATCAATCTCATGAGTTTGAAAGCATTGAAAGGATTGTCTCTCGACATTCAATATCTTGGAAAAGACAAATTAATGATCCATAGCTTCAATGAAAAAGGGCAAAAGACTCTCAGATCTTTTACCTTGCCATAAGATTTGGAGAGCTTTACACATAAGCCAAATTCCAAGTCATTGATGCTGACACCTCATTCAGAGCCTTGTTGGGGTGTCCCTAGCTACATGAGTATAGAATAGTCCCATCTACTTTTCACCAATGCATGAAATACATAAGAGATTAGGAAGAACATAGAATTTTTGGCAACTTTCAGCCATTTACAGTCCATGAAGCTAAAATCTACGAAGATATAAAATATTATTTATTGAAGGAGCCCAAGCCTCAACAATCCAAAGTTTCTACCTCAAAGGTTGCAAAGCAACATAAAAAAGTGAAGAAGGAAAAAAGGAATAAAGAAGGCGACACCAACTCTTCCTAAAGCAGCTAGTGCATCACATAAGTTGAAAAGGCTAGTCCCTCATCTAGGCAATGACACAGAAGAATAAGATGATCCTCTCGTTGGGCCTAAGGGAGCCAACGAGTCTCTGGTGAAAGGAAAGAAAATTATAGAATACTCAAATCTTGAGTATGATTATGAACCTACCTACGAAAGCGAAGTTCAGTGTATCTCTTCAAGAAGGATGGTAGACCTGTTGATATCAGAAGAATCATTAGTGATCGTGTCAGTTCCTTTTCAACATTTCAAAGAAATCACTCCACGTGATGTCTACATTATTGAAGAGTTAAAGACTTTCTATGTGTCTCCTTTACCTAGAAGTGATGAGCATGGAATTTCATTTTACAAGTCTGAGGAGTGCTATCACTAAGATTTTGATTGGCACATGCAATTTGATGAATCTAATAATATGGTTCTCATAAGAATGCCAAAATATTATCCTCCAAGGATTTGCAAGATAATGCACAAATTGGGAGTCAATATTGGAACAGACAAATGATGAGCCCACTTCTTTGATACCTTCTAGGGTCTAAAAAGATAATCTTTATGATGTTTATCCGACCAACGATGAGAAAGTAGAAGCCAAGCCAGCAACTGAAGAGCTTGACGATGGTGGACAGACAGCTACCATGGATGAGTTGAAGGAAATCAACTTGGGAATAGAGGATGATCCTCGCCCAACCTTCACCAGTGCCCTTCTTCCAGATGAAAATGTCAAGGAAATAAAAGCTCTGCCATGTGAATTCAGGGACCACTTTGCTTGGACATACTCTGAAATGCTAGGCTTATCTCCTGAGGTGACAGTTCATAAACTTGCCATCAAACCAGATGCAACACCTGTTAAGCAAGCTCTTAGGCGAATGAGATTGGAGTTTGAAGAATAGGTAATTACAGAAATTAAGAAGTTGATCGAAGCAGACTTTATCCGAGAAGAAAAGTATGCAGATTGGATAGCCAACACGATTCCAGTGAGAAAGAAGAATGATCAAATCCCTATCTGCATTGATTTTCGAGATCTGAACAAAGCATGCCCAAAAGATGATTTTTCGCTTCCAATATTAGAACTACTAGTAGATAATACTTCCAACTACGACATGTTCTCATTTATGAATGAATCATCGGATACAATCAAATCAAGATGGCTCCTGAAGACGAGAAGCACACATCATTTATGATGCCAATTGGTATATACTGCTACACAGTCATGCCATTTGGATTGAAGAATGCTGGAGCTACATATCATAGGGCTATGATGCACATCTTCGATGAGTTGATTCATCATAAAGTAGAATGCTACGTGGATGACCTCAATGATTCATCAGTAGAATGCTACATCAAGAGCATAGATCAAAAAGATCATTTTGATGACCTAAGGATGGTCTTCAAAAAAATTAGGCAATACCATCTCAAGATGAATCCTCTTAAATGTGCATTTGGGGTTTCTTCTGGAAAGTTCCTTGCCTATGTAGTACGGCATAGAGGAATTGAGATCGACCCTTATAAAATCAAAGCGATAGTGGATATGCCACTGCCGAAGAATCTTCATCAGCTTTGTTCTGTACAAGGACATTTGGCAATCATCCGATGCTTCATATCAAATCTAAAAGGTGTCAACCATTTGCTAAATTGATGAAATATAATGCACCATTTAAATGGGACAATGAGTGTCAAGAAGCATTCAATAGCATCAAAAGATACATGTTAAATTCACCAATCCTTGCAACATCAATCCTGGGAAAGTCTCTCATTTTGTATACCGTTGCACTAGAAAAATCTCTTGGAGCATTGCTTGCACAACATAATGAAGAAGACAAAGAAAATGTGTTGTATCATATCAGTCGAAGATTGATAAGAGCTGAGGCAAAGTACTCTCCGATCGAGAAGCATTGTCTTGTGCTGATCTTTACTACCCAGAAGCTTCGACATTACATGTTGTCACATAAGATAACACTCATCTCAAAGATCGATCCGTTAAAATTCTTGATGACAGCGTTGAAATATCATTTGGCACGATGGGCAGTACTCCTGTTACAGTTTGATATTACATACATATCTCAGAAAGCTGTTAAGGGGAAAATACTATCAGATTTTCTCATTGCGCATCCTATCCCAGCAAATTCAGCAGTCAATGATGATTTACTTGATAAACAAATTTTGCTTATTCATGAAAGAGAAAGACTGCAGATCTGGGAAATATATTTTGACGGTGCATCATTTATTAAGTCTGCTCAACCCCCAAACTTGTCGAAAGCAAGAGCTGGCGTTGGTCTCATCTTCATAACACCAGAAGGTGGTATAATGAGGTGTTTGTATAGGCTGACTGAGCCAAGAACTAACAATGAAGGCTAATGGTGAGGCATTATGGAAGGCCTCAAGAAGATTATATTATCGATCCAAAGTTTAAGAATCTTTAGTGACTCTCAATTGGTAATCAACTAAGTGTTTGGTCTCTATAAGATTAACAATCTTGAATTGGCGTACTATCATAGGTGAGTGCTTGAGCTCATGAAGCAAATTCCAAACATTAAATTAGCTTAAGTTTCTATCAAATAATAAAGCATTGTCTGTGTGGTGTTTATTTTCGGATGTGGGACACCACGCAAGGTGGTACTTATTGAAGTGATCGAATGATATTAAAAAATGATCTATCTTGAAAGATAAAATCACCACCTATAATGGACGATCACCCAAGGACTCTAAGGCATGATGGGTCTTCGAATATACTAGAGATCTTTCCCCTACTTTATATGAAAAAGTAAATTAGGTTTATTTTAAGTCGGGTTCGTTAAGTTCCCTATGGAGGCAAGCCCCCAGAGTTAATTACATCCTAAGGAATATGAATTCCTTAAGAATGCTCTCGATTAAAATAGATAATTAGGGTCTCCAAAGATTTTAAGGTTAAGACTATCAAAGGATTGGCTATTTTAGAAAATCAAATGGGATAGATCAAGGAGAAGACTTATTTTTGGAATCCAAAGGGAGAAAGTAGGAAATGCATCTGATACTAGGAAGCCTAGTGAGCATTCCAATCTACCCTGTAATTGGGCTTTATATTTTTGAAATTGAAGAGAGTTAATTATTTGAGTTGACATTTTATTAGATTGCTAGGGCTTATAATTCCACAACATAAGATTGTGAAAATGCTTAAGAGGTGAGGATTTATACTTGTATCCTGAAGGAAACAGTTACCTTAGATTCCTAAACTAAGGAGCCTTGGTACAAAACAAAGGCACGACCTAAATCTAAGGTGAAAATGGGTATATGGTTTACCTCCACAAGAGTGAATAAACTGCCCTACTGCTGGACTTATTACCGCCTGGAGTGGCAGCCAGCTAACTCCTCCTACGCTTTAAATCTGTGTAGACAAGTCTTATACTTTGTAATATGGCTAGACTGTTGTTCATTTAGAAAGGAAACTACATCCTTAGACTCACTCCCTAAGAGACTAGAGCATGAGTGGTATGAATCCATGACTTAATCTAATGCAAATTTTATCAAATTTATTTGATTCTTTTGGAGTTTTTGTTTTGACTCAGGCTATGGGATTTTGTATGCCTAAATGCATGAGAATTTGATTATGGGCCAAATCAAGAGAGAAATGGGTGTCTTCCACCAAAGGCTCTCATAGGTTAAGCCTTGATTCTTTGGTAAGGATGGAAGCCCCCTCTTAACAAGAGTGGAAGAATATGACATGCATGATATTATACATTCATTCATCCAGCTAAGGGGTTACTAAAAATTTTATTATTTTGATTTAATTTCTAGGCTTTTATGTGTGGTTATGAGTTGTTTTAGAATTTTAGTTATGAGTTGTTAATTGGTGTAGAAAAATTAATTTTATCCTAAGAGTTTACCACATCCAGGCCACACATTCAAACATCAATCATAAAGAAACTATGAAAAATATGATATTCTAATGCGTAATCTAAACACAACATCAAATAATTTTATAGACTACCGTAAAAGAATAAAAGTTCGGGTCGGGTTCACCAGACACCGAGAAAAAAAAAGGGTAGCAGCTCTTATACAACCCGGATTACAAAAATAATATATATGCTATGTGGTCTTCTTTTCTTCATTTCTTCATTCTCTTTCTTTGATTTGATTTGCTCCAAAGGCATCACTGTGGCACCCTGGGACTAAGCCTTGCCACTGCTCATCCTAATCCCCCATAACACTAATCCTAATTTCTAATACAAAATTACATCAAAATAGAAAAGTAAATCTAGCTACACCGCATAAATGATTAGCTAAACACCATACAACCCAAGAGTATATGAATAATTTTGGACTTAGCATCCCGGACATGGGTAACCAAGCTCACTTGTCCTAACATGGGTTATGCTTAGGGGCTAAGCAACTGCACAAAAGCATTTATATTTTTTTTATTATAGCAACCCCTTAAGCACAACCCTCCTGCAAAAAATATGATTAGGCTAATAACGGCCTAACATCCAGTCTACGAAACATACACCCTAACATCTAGTCTAAAACATTACATCATTAAACAAAACACAACATCATACATACAACACCCTAACTTAGCATTAGAAGTGATGACTTAGTATTCTAATGTGTGTGCTTAAGGCTTGTGTGACAAGACTTTACTAGGCTTTTTTTTAGTTTAAGTTTTAATTTGGAGTTTGAATTTAAATTTTACCTTTGGGTGATTTCAATTTAAATGATTTAGTGATTTACTTTTCATTTTTATTTCAATTTCATTTGGTTGAAATTATATTTAGGTTCTCAAGAATGAAGAGTATGATGAATTCCATCTATAGACAAAACTCACTCTGTTCTACATCCTAATTCCTAAGGAATCTAATTAAGGTCCTTAAGTATCTTAATTAGCCCATTTGGATTTTTGTAATTGATTTGATTTGATTTATTTGACTTGATTTAGGATTTAGAATTTGAGTTTTTTAAGTATTTGATTGATTGATTTATTAGATGTTTTAATTACATCTTGATAATTCAATATCCTTAATATCTAATGAAGTTTAAGTTTGTTTAGATTCATGTGTTTTGGTTAATTTTAGATAGATATTTTGATTTAATTAAATCTCGATAATATCCTTAACATCAATGAAATTTTAAGTTTATTTGAGTTCATTTTTTTTGGTTGATTAATTTTAGACAGATGTTTTGATTTAAATCTTGATAATTCAATATCCTTAAATTAATATTTAACTCTTTTCTTTAATTATGGTTATGTGATTTAACTTTATGTTTATTTAATTCGATTATGGTTCATTTAATTGTAGTTTGATCGGATTAGATTAATTGAAATTTTATTTTGATTTTAATTGGGTTTGATTCTTTATAATTAGGATTTTCTTTTTAATCACATCCATTTGTCATGTTCATCAACGTTTGGTTTGTATTTTGATTTCATACATTGGATAGTTGATTAGTTTATCTTATTTAAGTAGGTTGAATGAGATTTAACTTGATTACATATTAAATTGATGAGAGTCTTTCTTAATTTAGTTTAATCTGATTTAATTTGATTTGATTAGCTTTATTGGTCTATGGGTTTTCTTAGGTTCAATGTGATTATGTGATTAGTTTAATTAAGAAGTATATTTATGTTAATTATAAAGGTTTGTTTAATTTTCAATTTGGTTTCATATTTGTTTAGATTAATGATGTAATTAATGACTTAATGGTTTAGGTTTAATTTAAGTTTTTATTAGTATTTAATTACATTTTGATTGATTAAACTTAAGTTTAATGTGATTAATTTGATTAACTTAATTAGTTTGTTTAAGAGGTGTGATCAAATTACTAAATTAAGTAAAGATTTGTTTAATTTTTTTATTTGATTTCATATTTATTTAGGTTAATGATGCAATTATTGAGTTAATAATTTAAGTTTAAATTAGGATTTTATTAGCATTTAATTGTATTTTATGTTTAATTAATCTTAAGTTTAATATGATTAATTTAATTGACTTAATTAATTTGTTTAATTGGTGTGATTGAATTAATTAGTAGATTAATTAAGTTTTTTTTATTTGGATTAATTTTAATGTGATTTATAAAATTAATTTAGTTTATTAAGATGATGGATAAATTTATTAAGTTTGCATTAATTAGATGTTTGATTAATTAAGTTTGATTAAGGGTCAATTAAAATTATTAAATTAATTAAGGGTTTGTTTAATTAGAGATTAATGATTTAATGATATAGGTTTAATTTAGGTTTTGATTAGTGTTTAATTGCATCTTAATTATATTTGATTAAGCTTAGGTTTAATATGATTAATTTGATTAACTTAATTAGTTTACTTGAGGGGTGTGATTATTAAATTTAAGATTTGATTTAAGCTTAATTTTAGTTAGTTAATGTGACTTATTTAAATTAATTTGATTAATTAAGGTCGTGGATTAATTTATTAAGTTGGTATTAATTAGATGTTTGATTAATTCAGTTTGATTAAGAGTAATTAAAATTTTAAATCATTAGATTAATTAAGGATTTGTTTAATTAGAGATTAATGATTTAATTTCCCACATGTGAGTGATTTGGTTTAGTTAAGTATTTTCTTTATGTTTGATTTGATGAAAGGATTAATGTTATTACCATCATTGTTATTAAGTGAATTAATTGTTGATTTCATTTCAATTAAATTTGATTATTTATGATTAGAGTTTTATTTGATTTGATTCATTTGTTATGTTTTTTGATTTAGTTATTAGGTTGAAATATTTATTAGTTAATTAATTATCTTATTCCAAATGGATGTGATTTAATCATATATTAACTAGTGAAAAAAATAGAGAGTAAATTGAATCTAATGTATTTTGTATTTTTTGGCTCAGTATATTGGTAGAGGCTTTACTTTGTTCCTGGTGATTCCGGGTTCAAATTTTGGGAAATACATGAGTGTGTGAGTTTGACATGAAAATGACTCAAATGGTTAAAAAAAATGTAATGTATTTGAATTAGTTTAGGTTATTTGTTTGAATAAATACATGAGTTTATTATTATTATTATTATTTTGATAAAATAAAGATAATGCAAAGTAATTATTGGGTTATGGGTGGAGGCCGATTCTGATGGGGGCTAACGATAACACTTTATCTTGGCGATTATTTGGACTTAGCCCAAATATGGTGAATTTCAAATACATCAAAATTAACTCTCCTAATGTATTATAAATAAATGACATTACTTTGAAATTTTAGTTTGCATCATGCCAAATACAAAAAAAAAATTAAAATCTCCTGCATTTATTTTACTTTAACTCAAAATTATTCAATTTTTTAAAGTTAGTTTGTCAAAATATTACCTAATTATAATAAAAAATTTAATTTTAAGCAATTTACAATAACTTTTAAGATTAAAAAAATTATGATAGGATATCTTTAAATTTAATTATGATGAATTTTAAAATTAGTATGTTTACATTAAGATGAATGCAATATAAGTTATTATGTATTAAACACATTAAATAAATTTAATAATTTTAGATTTATTTTTGGCAAATTTTACTTTTAAATATCATGCTAACTTCTTTCAAATTTTTTATCAGTTAACCTAATAAATGCAACAAATTTGATCATTTGAGTGTAAAAAATCTTTTGCAAATTAAAGTGACTTTAGAGTCAAAAATCTATTTGATTTACTTTGAGAATTTTGTGATGCGCATTACTTAGAATCATGAGCAATCTCTTGATCTACAAACTTAAAGCAAATCCAATCACATCCAATCATCATTTTTCTTATCTTAGATTTTATTACTATTAATCTAAATGCATCATCCATTTTTTTCACATCATGTTAAAATTTTAGATAGTGGATCTACCTTTTTATGATTTTATATTAATTTTATTAATCCATCTTATTAAAAATATTACAATGATTATGTTTGGCCAAAGCTCATATAAAAGTTTATATAATGATCCATCAATCCATCATGACATTATGAATTCTGACTTATTTCGAGTAAATATTGAATTTCTTTTAAACCAATATTATACATATTTGTATTGAGCAATCTGACATTCTTATATGAACACCTCAAATTTTTTCTCAAAGATAGAAAGTGGTAATAGAATTGGGAAAATCATGATTCCATTGGCCGTTAAAGAGCAATCTATCTAATTTATAAACAATAGGTTGTCAAGATTCTTATCAAATTAAGTGAATTTGTTATCAAAGAATGAGAAGTCATCGAGCATATCATCAAAGAAAAGCAAAATCGATACTATTTAGAATGTTAAAAGAATAGGTTTTCATCCTATCTTTTATTACATAATATAGCACAATTAAAAGTCATTATAACCAAGGGAATGGCAAAGTTAGAAGAATTAGTTCTAGGATTGTTGAGGAAAGACTAAAGAACATTCCAATTAGAGGCATAGTTAAAAAGTACAAATTAACTATAAAATTTAATAAAGCTTCTTCTTTGAGTTTCTATTTTTGGATATGAGATTGTCTTTAAAGTTGCAAATTAGTTACACAAATTTTGAACTTGCTAAGGTGATCTATTTGATATAATTTTGTAACCAAATTGTAATTGTGAATTGAATCATCAAGAATTTGATAATTTGAAGTTCAACTAATCAATCTTTCACCATTCATGTTACTCTTTATGATGATTATGTATGAATAACCATGATAAATACAAATATTTGTTCCTATGTAAACATATAGAATTAATATCAATTTTTGTGTAAAATTGCATGATTATCATGGGATGTTACTCATGCTTATTATAGGGGAATCCACAAATAAGATATTCCAAAATCAATATAATGTTAAATGAATGAGAAAAATATTTGGGATTTAGTTTATGATCAACTGTATTACCTAATTAATTAAAGTTTAACTTGTTTCTTATTATTAAATAAAACATCTCATCCCAATATGTTTTATATTTTGCATGTAAAGTTTATTAGTAAAATGAGTTATTTATTACATACGTATAGAAGAGAAATACTTGAAGTAGAGATATTTGAAGGATAGATGATCCTCACCTTAAATATCATTTAAACTTTGAATAACCACTTTTGTGATAAACATGTACTAATATTTTAGATTAATTTTAACAAATTTGAGACTATTTAAGTTTATTCCTAATTCACATTCTAGTTTGGGTGATTTTATCTAAAAAAAACTAAATGATGAAAATTTACTTTAAGATTCTAAAAAAAAAGGGATAATTTTAAGCCTAATAATGACTCCCATAATATTATAAATTTTACTAAAATTTAGAATTATATAAATCTTAGGCTGCATTTGAGATAACTTTTTTGTTTGTGATACAATTTGAATTACACTGTAGATGGCATTTGGATAAATACTTTTTGTCTATTTTAAAAAACTTATGATAAAAAAAATTACATCTTGACCTAACAAAATATGATGACTACTAAAAAAATTATTATCTTACTTTTTAAAAATAATAAAAATTTATGATAATGACAATTACAACTGCCCTCAATATGCCCTTAAAAAATAAAATTCACTCAGACAAAAATATCATTATCTACAAGTTTTAAAATCTAACAATCATTAATTAGAAATTATTGAATGCCTTGACTTAGCTTAGTGTTGAAACTAACTTTATCTAAATTTAAGGGCATTTCATTATATTGGTGGATGGTATGATTATTTTATAGTAATTAAGAGTTCCTAAGCTCCTTAGATATACATATTACTACAAATTTAACAATCTACTTCATATCAAATAATTAGTTCCAAACAAAATGATTTATTTATTATACTTTTTAAATAATATGATCAAAAAATGTTTGAATGATATATGCACACTTCAATCTAAATATCTGCATTACTCTGACAAAACTTTCATTTCATGACACATTATTTTGGGTCATCATTATCAATCAATATTGCCATACGAATGATTCTTATATGGATGAAAATGCATATATCAATTTATTTTTCCACTAGTTGCTAATCATGATTTAATCATTTAATTGACATATGAAAAGAATGAACAAAAATTAATCGCATTACATATCACACAAATCTAGAGGTGTGCATTATTTGATTTTAACCAAAAAATCAAAGAACCAAAGTTTTGAGTAATTTGGTTCGGTTTTGAACTTAGTAATTTGAATTTTGGTTTTAATTAATGAAAACTTTGGTTTTTAGTTTTTGTATCGGTTTGCTAAATAAAATTTTTGATGGAATCAAATAAATCAAAGTAATTATATGATTTATGGTATTATTAATTTATATATTATAGGCTTATAGTAAGAATTATGAATAAAAACTACTATTGCTTGTTCATTATTCAATAAAATATTAAGCAAATAATTTTTAAATATAATGAACTTCGGTTTATCCGAAACCAAACCAAAATAACCGAACCAAATTATTATTCGGTTTGTTTGATTTTACATTTCATTTGAGCGGTTTTGTTCAATATTTTTAGGAAAACAAAACCAATTGGTTTTAAAAATTTATCATCCAATCCATCCAAATCAACCAAACACACACCCCTACACAAATCTCATGCATTTACATATCTAATAATTAAATTTTAATATTTATAAATTTAATATTTTTTGGATGCATGAAAAAGACAAATTTTACTTAAAAAAATTAATGATAATAATATTTTTAATACAATATTAAATATTAAGATGTTATCTATATAAATTCAGATATCTGATAAGTCAATATATAAGAATTATGTGGAGTAACATAAAAAAAAAAAAAAAAAAAAATAGTTTTAACGTTAATTAGTGCCTACAGATTTCAGCAGGAAAGAAAGGGATCGATAAGGCCTCATAAGGGAATGGTACATAGGATCAGAAGCCCTTAGTTCGGCTAAATGGTGGGGAGAAGCAGTGAGCCTATGGAGTTCTTCTGTGAGCCAGATGAGGGTCTGAGCCTTCAAGGGATGGACTACAGCATCTAGTGGCTGATGCTCATCATCGCTCCCAAACCTTTCTCTATCCCACTATTTTAGGAGACGATTTGTGAGATAATGTAATGGATGTCCATGAAGCTACTTCAGGGATTTTGGCCAAGCCTTGCCAGGATGTGAAAGGAATAACAGAGCCGCCGAAAGTAGGGATGGGCGGGCGTTTCATGTAGTCCTGGTACATTCCTGTCATTCAGATTAGGGCACATGCATAGCATTTTAGGATAATCAAGATCATAGAGGGGTGATAAAGTGGAGAGATTATTACGTGTGTGAAGTCCAAATGTCTGGATTACTGTGTACATGGACGAGAACATAATGTGTGTACGTATACGTGGTAATTCGGATGGTCCTGACTCCGCATGTAATAATTTCTTGATAAGATGAGAGGCTTATAGAAATTGGATGAATAAGTTCACATGAAATTCAGAAGTTCTAAAAAAATATAAGTCACACTCTTGAATATAACTACTCAGCTTTATGAATATAAGTTCACATGAAATAACAACTTTGAATAACGTTTAATATTCTTGAAACAAGTCATTGCCATAAGTTTTTTGTTTTTTTAATATCACCTTAACTTCCTGTCGTGCCTGAGCTTCAACATGTTGACATGATTAAACTTCAACTTGAAGATGAGTTTAAGTTTGATGTTTCCAAGTATGAAGATGAGTTTAAATCGGGGATTGAAAAAATAATTTTGTTGAACGTTATAAATGTAATTGACTGTTATGAGTATTATTCCCCAACATCTACGTGTAGAGATGTAGGTTGCAAGCTAGGGCACTCTATTAGAAATTAAGTTTGTTTTGCCATTGCTACCACTACTATGTGACATGAGATATTTTATCATACAATTTAGAAGGTTATAATGTGTGATGCCACCTAAGTTCAAAGCCTTAAGATTTTTCTTCAAGTTGAGAAAACATAAGTTGATGATGATAAAGATGATCATAAATCAATTTCATAGCTGCCTCCATCATAGAATCATACTACCAAGAAGAGGGCTTCTTTGTAATTCTTTAGAATAGTTTTATAGAGCCTAAAATTAATGCAACATAAAACTAACACCATCTGACTCTAATAGCCAAATTCTCACAGAAACATCCAAATTCACAATAAAATTCCAACATGAAAGTTTACTTCTCATCAAATTCTCATTGATTTGATCATGACACATGTAAATATAAAGTTAGCTGTTTTTTAAATTGTTGAATTCTTTTAAGTAAATGAGTTAGAGAGAAGGCGAAGAAGATTGATAGTTTTGATTTTAAATATTGGTATTTAGGTAGGAGTCTCAATAGTTTGATCATGGCACATGCAAATACATAACTTAGCTATTTTTAGTTGTAGTTTTGTAACTAAATGGGTTAGAGACAAGGTCAAGAAGCTTGATAGTTTAGGATAGTTTAGATTTTACACATAGGTGTTTAGGTGAGAGTCATATTAGAAATGATGTAGGTGTGATATAAATAAAAGTTTAAAGGAAAATACTGTAGAGAATGATAAGATTAGAGATAAAATTATAACTTAAAAAATTATTGTTAATGCTAAGATTATTAATATGTAAGTGTTTATGCTCCTCAAATAAATTTGAATGTATTTTCAAAAGAAAATTTTTTAAATGACCTAAAGGTATTAATACAAAGAATACTTTTTTATTGAAAGAGATTTAAGTAGACTTGCTCAGAGTGATATAAGATTTTAAAAATATTCATAATAGCTATGGATGTAGAGTAACTAATAAACAATGTAGAATGATATTAGATTTTTCTTTAGTTTATGATTTTATAATTGTTAATACCTTACTTTAAAAAAAGGAATATATTATCACTTATAAGAATGGACATAGTAAAATGCAGATTAATTATTTTTCTAATAAGAAAAATAATTCTTTTAGATTATAAATATTGTGATATCATTCTGAAAGTTTAAGTATTGAGTATCGATTACTAGTTTTAGATTTTAAGATTCAAGGTTAAAAAATGAAAAATAAATCAAAATATTATCCTAGAATTAGATGAGAGTACTTAAAAATGATAATAAAAATATTTTAAACAATAAGTTATAAGATCTTAAAATTTTGAAAGTTTATGAAGAATTAATGTTAAGTGAGAAAAAATAGCAAGTGAGATTAAACAAATTATAAAAAAAATATGCTAAGAGAATCAACCGGAAAACTCCTAGTAAAAATAGTTGAAGGTAGTGTCAAAATATGCAAAGAAAAATAAAAAATAAAATATTTATTATAAAAATTGGTTTAGATATAAAAGCTTAGAGAATTGAGAAAAATATAGAATGGTCCGCATTGAGTCGAAAAAAACAACATGTGATGTAAAAAATTCAATATTTAGTGATTTATATAATAAATTGGATATTAAAAATATGAAAAAAAAAATGTAAGTATAAACTAGCTAAGCAAAGAGATATGAAAAGTAAAAATTTAGTTCAAATGAAGTGCATTAAGAATGAAGATCAAAAAATACTTTTCTTAAAAGAGGATATTCAACATTGGCGGATGAGATATTTTGATAAATTCTCTAATAAAATTTATGAGAATACAATTGACTTTAGCGATCTCATGACCCTAAATAAAAATACATATTATTATTTTTATCATTGTATTAGTAAAATTGAAGTTAGACTTTAAATAAAATAAAATGTGAAGAAGTAGCAAGACTTAATGATATTTCAATATAAGTGTGAAGATGCTTAGGAAATCAATGAATTTTTTTGGCTTACTGATTATTTTAATATTATTTTAAAGACTAAAAAGATGTTAGAAGTGGAGAGAAAGAGTTTGTTGGTTCATATTATTAAGAATAAAGGTGATGCACAAGAGTGTGCAAACTATAGAGGAATTAAGTTAATGTGATACATACATGATACAAAAGTTTCTTAAAATCAATTTGGTTTCATGCCAAGTGGGTCTACTATGCATGTTATACATTTATTGAGGTTTGATGGAGAAGTATAGAGAGAGTAAGGAGGATCTATATATGATAAATGTTGATTTAAAGAAAGCATATATTAAAACTCAAAGAGAAATTCTTTGAAATGTTCTAGAAAAGAAAAGAGTTAATATTGCTTATATTCAAATCATTAAGGATATATATGCTGAAGTTGTTGCTTGTCTTCAAACATAAGGAGGATTGACCAAGTATTTTCCTTGTTCAGTTGGATTACATTAAGGATCAACTTTAAGCCCATATCTTTTTGCTTTAACTATGATGTTCTTACTAGACATTTACATGAGGATGTACCCCGGTGTATGTTTTTTTGCTAATGATATTCCTTTTTTTTGGTAAGACTAAAGATTGAGTTCAGTAGAAATGAATTAAGGAGGTCAACCATACAGTATAAAGGCTTTCATTTGAGTAGATCTAAAATCAAATATATTATGTGCAATTTTATTTGTAGAAGATCTAATAGTGTGGTTGTGACATTGGGTGATCAAGTCATTAAAAAGGGTGAACGTTTTAAATATCTTGGATTTATTGTTCAAAGTGACGGTGAAATAGACGAAGATATTATTAGTAGAATTCAAGTTGAATGCCTGATGTGCAGGAATGCATCTGGTCTGTTATGTGATAGAAAAATATCATTTAGACGTAAGGGAAAATTTTATAAGATGATGGTGAGACTTGCTATGATTTATGGCTCAAAATATTGGCTACCAAAAGAGAAGCATAAAATTAAGTGTTGTGGAGATGAGAATGCTCAGGTGGATGAGTAGCTGTACACTTAAAGACAAGATGAAAAATGAATATATACATGAAAAAGTTGGAGAAGCTCCAAGGCAGAAAAGATTAGAGAGAGTCGCTTAAGATGGTTTGGTAATATAAAATGTCGGTCGTCCAATGACCCAATTAGGAGAGTAGAAGTATTAAATTCAACCTATATTAATAGAAACAAACCAAAAAATACTTAGTTAGATAGTATAAAAATTAGCATTATTTAATTGAAATTCAAAGAAAATTGGACACTTAATAGAACACAATGGAGAAGAAGGATTCATATAGCTACCCCATGTAGTGAGATAAAAGCGTACTATTGTTATTGTTATTGTTGTTGTTGTTGTAGAAGCAGTAGTTTTGTAACAAAGGTAGATTTTAGTAGCGTGTAAGTATCCCTCTAATTTAAATCATGATTAATGGATTTTAAGTGTATTTGCAATTAGCATTTACTATCCTTTTTGGATAATCCTAGTTCAAATTTTTTAAGATTAGATTTAATTTAAATAAGATTAAATTTAATTTCAAATAATTGATCTTATCATTGGGTAGTATCTTTGTATCAAAAACTCAATGAAGTTAAATTTAAGGCTAAAATTTAAAATTGTAGAATAAACTAAATCAAAGATATTTCTCTTAATATTCTCTATTAGTTGGCTCTAATACATTTCTCTAATCCTCTCTCAAGCCTCTCACCTAATTCTTCACTCCTGCTTCTCTCATTTACATCAAATATTCTCAACAATGGATAAAATGAAGAGAGATATGGCATCTACCAGTGAAAATATAGTATAGGAAGGTCAAGGTGATAGCTTGACAGAAAATAACAAAAATACTAAATATCTCCATAAACAAAGAAAAATCGTATATTTGATACAATAGATGGTTTAAATTGGGATGGATAGTTGAAGAAATGTCTACGGATACTTTCAAGCAACCCATACATATCATACAATAACCTATATGAACCCAAGCCACACTCAATCTTCTTTTTTAATCAAAATAATGCTTCAAATCACATATTCATCCTCGCATGGATGCATCCATACTTTCAACCAAGTAAAGCAAGGATATGAAGGATTACATGCAGATTACACAAGATTAAAATCAAATCAATTTAAAAAGTTTAAAAAGAGATAATATTCTAATCATCACTGGAGCTATCAAAAAAAATTTAAATTAATAATGTCAAAAAACAAATAAATGAAATGTAGAATGTTTAATAATATTACCTTTTGATGTAATATCTTCTAGATTTTTGGAAGAATAATCCTTCTTGCCACGCTTTGCTCTATCTTGCCTTTCTCCCTCAAAATCTGAATCTGAGTCACTTATTGATATAAAGTCTATTGTTTTCCATGGGAAGGATCTTTCCATTTCGTGATGGCCCTAATGTTAAAACAAAAAGAACTATAATCCCTTTTTAAAGAATAACTGCACATATTATATATGCTAGAGGTTAAGTATCTTGCAAAAATATGGATAGCAATCACTTAGTCTTTCAATCTTGAAACAATTGAGTGAGACATGGGCTTATTTTAAATATAGAATTAGTTTCTTTAAATAATTGCATGAATCTCTTAGTCTTTCACACATACTTTGATGTAACAAGATTGGATATGACATTTTTTTTTGTAATATATGAAAGTACTTTGCTCGTTTATATTGGGAGATCACAGAGTATGCACGAAAATTAGGTCAAGTGTTTCAGAGCATATATGAAACTAAAGTAAGAAGACACCAAATTTAATGTGAAAAAACCCGAGAACTGGGAAAAAAATAATCGAACCACGCTACTAAGAAATCCACTATGAAAAAAAAATCAAAAAAAATAGTATAGATTGCACTTATCTAGAGCCTCTCCACATTTCAATCGCTCTACAACACTCGCTTCAATCTCACACACAAGAAAATAAGAGTTAAGAAAAAAAATCAAAACTAGAAAGATTGTTTAAATACAAAGTCTCGACTGTTGATGCGACCTTGGCCTCTAGTGTCATTGTCCTCTAGGCTTTTCTTTATGGGCTCGAGCACTGCGGCGTTGCTTCTACAACACTGAGGCGTTGGCCTCTCTGTCATTTTGCCATGGTACCCTGATTCTAGTGATGATGTGCTCCTCATGTAACACCAAGGTGTTACCTTCTCTCTCTCCCAGGTGCAAATCCAATGTCGTAGCGCTATCTTTTTGGCCCCGAGGTATTGCCTCCTCTATTTTTGAAGTTAAGATCTCATGTTCTAGTGCTAAGGTGTTGCATCTATGACATAAAGGTGTTGCACGCTAGAAATTTTTTTTCGGGGGCATTAACTCCCCAACAAGCTTGATCAATGCAAAGGACAAGGCTCATAGATAAAATCAGGCTCCACAAAAAATAATACTTTATTTAAAAGTTTGTATAGATTTTGAGGCATTTGAGTGAGACGGGAGATCACTTCAAAATTTGTACCATTGAAATCATTTTTATTATTTATTTATAATTTACTCTTATAAATTTGATGATATTATCTTACTAATTATTTATATTTTTTCTCTAAAAATAAAAATATTTTATATCTTTATTCATTTAATTATAATTATTATGATTATTATTTAAATATTAAAATTTTTCCTACTCTTCAAAAATGTGCTGTTTCCGCCATGAATGCTTTTATCTACATGTTGGATAGAGAAATAGCAGTTGTACGTATGATTGTTGTTAGTTTATAACCATAATTGATTTCATAATTAGTATGACTTGACTATAAAACTATAAATTATAAGATATAAAAATCTCTTTTTTATATAAATTATACATTATTGAACCTTTTATATACTTGATCTTGTGTTACTTAATTTAAAGATTTGAGACAAATTACATTATTAGATTTCAAAAGGCTAAAGTTGAATTAAAGAATACCTAAAAAGCTACACTGTTTGGTGAGCATCACATCAGCTGTGAAGTAGAAATCTTTAAATTTAAATTTGATATCGAATTTATTTTAAGTATAGGGTATTCAGCAGGAACATTTATGATTATATCACCAAAGTTTAATTAAATTTAATTTTGATATTAATTTTTAAAAATAGCGAAATAAATGAAGATTGTGTTGGTTTTAAAATCCTAAATTTTTTATTTTGAAAATATAAATTTTTTATTCGAGTCAGTAAGATGAGATTTCATTATGATGTAGAAGTGATTTAAATTTAAGATTTTAACAACTTTTAAAGTTCTAAATAATTAAATTAATTAATACCTATAACTGAAAAAATATATAAATTTACAAGGAAAAAAACGAAGACAAAGTATGTGAACATTTTTCAATTGCATAATGATGTAATAAAAAAGATGATTGGTTAAATAGGAGCTCATTTAATTCTAAATTTCTAATAAAAGATTTCAAAATATATAAATTTGACATTTAGAAACTTTAAAAATTAAAGACAAAGAAGAATTGTTAAGGGACTTTTTGAGATCAATTTTATTTGGTGTTTCTAATGCAATTAATGTCTTTAAGATAATTAGATTAATACATGATTTTTCAGATATTTGAATAACAAATAAATAAATAAATCAGAAATTTATATTAAATAAAAAGATTCAACCATACTTTGAAAAAGTTTTATTATATGAAAATTTGTATGTGCTAACTATCACAAAATAAAAAATTTATGATGTAAGGAGTCCGAATATAGCTTCTACATCTAGACTCCAATAACATTACTTCATATGGCACTAAGCTAATAATATTGCTATATATATATAAATGCTTTGTATTAATGTGCAGTTAATATTACATTAATACATAGCAATATATAATAATTGTATATTTATTACGCATCACATGACGCTATGTTATTGAAGTCCGGTCGTAGAACTATGTCCAGACTCCCCACTTAATAATCTCTCCACAACATACGGGACTGCCATAAAATGATAGAAAGTTAAATATAAATAGGCATAATGGTTTACCATTTGATATGAAGTCTTTTACAGAATTATTCTGCTGAATACATATATCAATATGGCATTGTATCTTGACCTTTCTCTGCTTCTATTCATCTAGAAGTGACCACTCACGAGCTCTTCTTCCTCAATATCTTTTCTCTTTCTTCAACAAATAATGGCGATGTTTCATCCCATGTCGTGCCTCTCAACAGCTAATGCGGCATCGTCTTCTTCTTTCGCTCGTCGCACAACAAATTATCGACCAAGCATTTGGGATGATAGCTACATACAGTCGCTGCCAATTGATTTCAAGGTGATGGCATATCATTTAAATTATTTTCAGTAATTATTAAAAAAAATTCTATTATATCTGCACTTAGAATAGATCTTCCCATTTGTTGCCACAGAATCCTTATGCATTTACATATATTTGAGACTTAAAATTTTATATTTCTACATATAACACCTTTGATGCATGAGAAAGTGCATTTCAGTTAGTGATATTGATGTTTTTTTATCTAATTTAAATTTGGTATTCAAATATTTGATTTAGTTATCAGAGTGAAAGGGCTGGATTTGATATTATGATCCAAAATGGTTTTAAATTAACTGAAGTGCAATATTATGATCCAGATTATCTCTAAATGTAAAGCTTTTGACTAAGCCAAAGTTTATTAGATACAAGATAATTACTCCCATATAACTTGTTTCAATCTAATGTATGATGCATAGATGATCTTTGACGTAGTTATAAAAATCCATGGGTGTTATTAATTTGACATCTCGTCTAATGAAAAAAATAATAATAATAACTATCATAATTTAATTTGGCTACATAATCAATACATATATGCAGCTGATGAATGTTTTGTCGTTTTATTTTCATAGTTAGTTACAAAATTTATGGTTTTGTTTGAATAAAAGTGAAGACAATGGAATGAAATTATATATGTGTAGATAAGAATATATATGTTTTCACTTTATATATATATATATATATATATATATATATATATATATATATATATATATATATATATATATATATATATATATATATATTAATAAGCATAAATATTTATATAACACAAAGTGATGAACAATCATTGCATGAATGCAGGAGGAGAAGTATACACACGAGAGCAGAAAATTAAAGGCAAAAGTAAGGAGTTTAATTGGCCAACAAGATGGCCTTGTTGAACAACTTGAACTTGTGGATACTATTTGCCAGCTCGGACTGGACTATCATTTTGATATTGAGATTAAAAATTTGTTGAATTCTATTAGTTCATCAATGGAAAATATAAATTGTTTGATAGAGAATAACAATCTTCATGGCTTGACCTTGTTCTTTAGGCTTCAACGGGATCATGGTATTACTAATACTTTACTAAGGTATATTGCAACATAAGTATGCATATCAATATTTTATTTTAGAGTTTTTTTCAATGTAAATCAAATTGAAGAGTTTTGGTTTAAGTTTTATTCTCCTTATCTTTTAGGGCAAAATAGAGGTTACAAGTCCTATCCCCATGATCTTCTTTAAAACAAAATATTCATTTTATCCTCTTTGTGAAAATTTATATAATTTTCTTATTCTTATATATTACTAGTCTCAAATTGACCTTATGCTTTCAAGTAATGAAATATTTATGATAGATTTTTTTTTTTGAAATAATTGGTATAAATCTAAATAAAATGTTACCTATAAATGCTATAACTATTAAGATAACCATGCTATCAAATGCACTATGTTTGATTATGTTCTAATATAATCTTATTTAAAATGCCAATAGTGAAAATGATCTTCCTTTTTTTATTATAATATAGTTTGGCTATTACATAGAATATGCCTTAAATGACAATGTACAAAGCAATTCCCTTAGTAAACTTCAAATACTATATTAAATTTATGCCATCTCCACAAATTTTTCTAAAATGTTTTCTTTAATCAATTGGAAGAGTTGATGATTTGATTACCATTACAAAAGTGAGAGGAAGTGTCACTCTTAATGGTCAACATCATGTCAAAGGAATGCTTAGTTTGTATGAGGCTTCCTTCCTCATCATCGAAGGAGAGGAAGAGCTACATAAGGCAGGAAAGTTTGCAATGGAGTATTTAAGAAATGTTGAAATATGTTTATTAAGCCCACAACTTGTTCAAGACATTGAACATGCGAATGAGATGCCTTTGCGTTGGTGAATGTCAAGACTACATACGAGGTGGTTTATTAAGGCTTATGAAAGACAAGAGAATGTTAATCCCATATTGCTTGACTTGGCTAAGCTAGATTTTAACATAGTGCAAAGCATCCACAAGGTGGAGCTTCAAGAAATGTCCTAGTAATTTTTTTT
Organism: Cymbidium sinense; assembly: GCA_021442155.1. Lineage (NCBI taxonomy): Eukaryota > Viridiplantae > Streptophyta > Magnoliopsida > Asparagales > Orchidaceae > Cymbidium > Cymbidium sinense. The sequence continues at coordinate 163,600,525 of CM038217.1, read as the reverse complement.
CTTATATATATATACATATTTCTAATTTTTATTTTAAGAAATATTGAATGCCATTGCATTTGATCCTTAGGTGGTGGAGAAATCTTGGTCTTGTTTGTGAAGAGCTTAATTTTGCAAGAGATAGACTTGTGGAGAACTATTTATGGGCTTTAAGTTTTACACCTCAACCTAAATTATGGAAAACCAGGAAAGCAATTACCAAGACTATTTGTCTCACAGTAATCTTGATGACATTTATGATATTTATGATACCTTGGATGAACTAAAGATCATTACAAATGCTATAGAAGAGTAAGTAAGCATAAGAAATAATTTGATATGCATATGGTAATTATAGTTAGCTATGGTTATCAAATATTGATAAACAATATTAATGTAGTGACTTCAATACAATCAAATTATATATTTACTTAAATAGTCCTAGAAGAAATTATGATTTAATTAACTTGGAATTCTTAGATGGAAAATGGTTACAACTCAACAACTTCCAGATCACATGAAAACATATTTGATGGCACTATTCAACATAATGAATGACATGGCCTCCTCAATCTTACTTGAAAAAGAGTTGGATATTCTTCCATTCCTAAAAGAGATGTAATACAACATTTATTTCAATAAATATATTTCTTTTAAGTTTTAAAATATATTTATGCTTCTTGTTTGGCTGCATATTTTTAGTTATAAAATTATAACAAAAATTTTGAACTATATAAGATGACCTATTGATATAATTTTTTAACCAAAGTTACTATTGTACTCTAGTGGGCAGATTTATGTAAAGCATTCTTAGTTGAAGCAAAGTGGTATCATAATTGATACACTCCAACATTGGATGAGTACTTGGAGAATGCATGGGTAACCATAGGAGGAATTTGTCCACTAATTACATCATATTATCTAAGTGATGATTTTACCACTGAAGCGCTTAAAAGCTTGGAATTTTATCCACCTATTATTCATCATTCATGTATGCTTCTTCGACTATATAATGATTTGGGAACAATCACTGTAGTTATGAATATTTATTTTAAAAACAAATATAAAAATTTAATATTATTTTTTGTATAAATTATATATTCACGATGGAATGTTATTGTATTTTTATTATAGGTAGAGATCAGCAGTGGAGATGTTTCAAAATCAATTCAATATTATATGAAAGAAAAAAATATTTCAGAATCAACTGCTTGAGACAATATTAGAAGTTTAATCAGAAATTATTGGAAAAAGTTGAATCTGGAGTGCACTATACGCTCAAAAACTATGGAATCTTTCAACAAATCTATGTTAAATCTTCCAAGAATAGCACAATACTTCTATCAATACGGAGATGGTTATGGAGAGCCGAATCATGAAACCAAGGAACAAATCATTCACCAAATAATTGAGCCAATTCCACTTTAAAAGTGATTTCATTTAAAATGAAAAATAACATCCTTGATAGCATTTAGATGTGTGGATTCTTCCTCCAAAAACATGTTTGTGATTTAGCTTATTATCGACTTTATTATTCAATCAATAAAGCTTGCTTTATATTTGATTGAAGCAATATTTGCATAACAATATATTTTATATTTTGGTGTAAACTTTATTTCTTTTGAATGTTGGTGTTTTAGATTTACATATACATGTTGGCTGAAATATGTATTATTTGTTTTTTGGTAACACATTGAATAAATGTCCAATCTAAGCACACACATTCCCAAGGGAAATGCTCCATGTACACATACAAGAAGGGTAGATGTTTACCTCCTCAAATAATATTTAAGTTGGACTATCCATTTTCTGATAAACAAGAACCTTATTTCCTTCTTCACATAAAATAATTATATAATTAATCATGCAAGGGTTGCACCATTTTACCTATGTTTAAGATTATTATGAGGTTCCTCATGAGTTTGATGTTGGCTTTATTTACTCGTGAGAGATGAAGCTCCAACCTTCATAAATAAGTTAAATTCATGCATTATTTTGGACAAACAATTAAGCTTCTACAATTTGAATATGAAACTTAGGATAGAAATGTTGCTACATGGAGGTGAATTCCTCTTCAACCTTGATCACAAAGTTAAAATTCATCACATGAGTATATTGTGTTTCTATGCCATCATAAATCTCTAGCTAATTCTTAAAAGTATGTTATTTAACACCTAAAACCATCTACTTAATCCTAACTTATCTTCTTACGACATTTAAGTTTATGAGGTTGCATGGAGTTAAATACATTTCTAAATTTTTTCTTCATTTACACATAATGGAAGATTTTCATCACAATGATCCTTAAATAATAAAAGAAAATAGATTTATTTTTAAAGATCCAAAAGTCAACTAATCTTGAATCTATAATTTTAGTTTTTGATAGATATAATGGAGGGGGTGTCAACAATTTTAAAGATGAGAAATTATCTCCTCTTTTGTGCTTGAAGGAGGACTTGTCTAGAGTATGCACTCAGGGAGAGATTTTTTATAGTTACCTAAGTAATATCTTTTTAATCTTCATCTTCTACGACTTCATCTTCCTTTTCTTTTTTTTTCTTCTTTTCTTTTTTTAATTTCTTCAGTTACTTGGGTCAGCAATAAGTCATCAATGGTAAAATATTAAATGATAGCGAGGATCAAGAACCTACTAATTGCAAGGATCTTATACTTGTAAAATAAAAACTTAAAATTAGACTAATTATAATGTTATTATCATCATTTCTCTATTTGAGAAAAAGTTATATATTATGTTTTTTATACTATTTTGATTGACATCTTATATTTTTTAATTCAATTTTAATAGATTTGAGGATAATTAGATATCTTTTTAATTCTATTTCAAATTTGGGAGATTTAATTTAAAAAACTTGAAGTTTGTGCTTAATATTCACAAAACTAAGGATGATTTTATGCTAATGAATGAATCCCATCATAAATTTCATTAAATTTTAATTATTTAAATGTTTAGTAATAATAGTTGATTCCTTCCTTGTCAGTTTGCAAGTTACCGACTAAGAAGCTTAGTTTTTAATGACTTGATAGGTCTAGTCACCTAAGCCCCTCTATATGACTACTTGCTAAGACTCAAGCTAGTTAAAGTGAACTGAACCCAAAACTTCATCATGGATCCACTTTTTATTTAGAAATCACTTATGTATATCAAATATATTTAGCTAGAAATTTTCATTTTCTTAAGTTTTCATTAGATCATATCATATAATTTATTAACTAGTGAGCATTTATGTAGTATGATTATTTTATATAATTAGATTTTCTTGAATTCTAAGATTTAAATCTTAATACTCATTTAATCTTGCATTTGATTGCCTACTTCATATCATATGATTAGCTAGTAGAATAATACTTTAATGATTATGTTTTCAAAATGATACAACAAGATATAATTTCAATAATATCTATTCATTTATTATACACACCTCATTTTAATATTTGAATAACTCTTAACTAATTTTTATAATCATGACACAATAATATATTATAATCTGAATCTAAAGTTCTATGAAACCTTTAACCTTGTTTTAAATAAACTACTTTATTTCATTTATTATTATCATTAGTGAGTATATTGATTTGTGACATAATTACTTATAAATATTTGATCATTTTATTGGGTCAATATTCACATAGGAGTCATTATGATTATTACAAATATGCATATCTCAATTTATTACTCTCCTAGTTGATAGATTATGATTTACTCACTAATTGAGTTGTGAACTTGCCCTCAATTCTTTTCATTTTAGATTGGTTGGTGCTTAAAAGTAATTGTTACAAGAGTTCATGTAGTGTAGTTTATGCATTTGTGTTAGTAAGTCTATAGGGCTCAAACATACTATTATATTATATTGTATTATAATAGATGCAATTATAAAAATCTAAATCATTAGTAATTGATATGGTCATGTGCTAAGTAATGTGGGGAGGAAAAAAACTATGTCAATATATCTTAACTAAAATCTTGATAGAAATGAAGCTCAAAATTCTTAGTGTGCTATAACATACATATAATAGAGGCATTTACATGCATACGACAAAAGCCTTATATATTTATATATTTAACATCTAAACTTTGATATTTACACACATAGTACTTGAAACTTTAATATAACATAAAAACATCACTATTTTTAACATTTTAAAAGTTAATACATATTTTCACGCATAGATAAAGTGTTAAAAATATAAATATCATTAGATGTTTGATATATATATATACATTAGAATTGTTTGACATATATGTAAATATTACTATGTAATATATAGATAAATAATATTGCATTAATCTCAAAATAAAATCTTTTTTAAAGTTTGTTTTTGTTTGTAATATTGAGTATATATTATTATGTTGGATACAACTACATGATGTGATTTGAATTTTTGAGGTGGAGTCTTGATTGAGCATGAGGGAGAGGATACTTTGGACTATTTGAGTTGTCTAGACTTTAGAGGATTCAGATGTAGAGCTATGGTGAAAAATTTAAAAGAGGATTACGTTCAGCTCACCTTTGTTAGTGTTTGGATTCTACTGTATATGCAAGTGAGACCTTGGCTGGCAGCATTAGCTTTTTGGTGTTGGTTGGTCTGCTATTGTTCTGTATGTATATGTCTTCGGGTTTTGTTGAACTACCCTATTACATGCCTTTGACGATTTTGATTGGAGCTTTCCATGGCTCGTTTCAATCCTTTTGTTTTATTTTGTTTTTCTCTATTTGTCTCTGGTTCCTTTATTTGGGGCTTACGGTTATTTGTTTGGCGATCCGTGGAGCCTCGTTTCACCTATATGGAATTTTGGTGTTTGGGATTCTGTTTAGTAAGTGCAATCATGGGCATGTTATTTGGGAGTCTCTGTGTCATTGTTCTTATTTTCTTTGCTCATCCCATTGCTTAACTATTAATAGTATTTGGATTGTGTTGGAATTGAATCACTTTCATTTTCGATTCTCTCTTTCTTTTACATGTTCCTTGTCTTGTCTTTGTCCTTGTGTATATGATATGAATGACGACCTCCAATAGCTCTATCTGGTTTGTGGGATAGGATGGTTTGTGAGGATTTCACTTCTCTTTGGTTGGTAGTTGCATTTTGTGGTATCCTTATGTTTGGATGCTCTTAATTGCCCCAAATTCTTTGTGAATGAGTAGCCTTCTTTATCCCTCTTCTTCACTATCAATTCAATTTATCGCATTCAATTATATTTTGTCCACTATCTAATGATCAAACTTCTTTTGTATTTAAACTTGCGGTGTTTAGTTTTTTTTTTGTAGGTTGCTTCGCAGTGTCATGGACTCTTTCTCCTTCCGTTACTTCGACCTTCATTGGCTCATTGCCTTCAAATGGTTTGCTCGAGTTTGCTCCATTTTCCAAGTACTATTACAACCATCGAGCATTGTATTATCTCTTCTTTAGCTTATTATGTTTATCATCTTGTCTCTTTTGTTTGCTTTATGGTTTTCTTTTGCTCTTGGATGTACTTAGTTGGGGATTTACTCCTTAGGTGATTGTAGCTCTTTGAGTAGTAGTTTGGAGTTTATCCTTTGGACCTTTATGTTTTTTTTGTGGCAATAAAATACCCCCGTATAATGGGGTTTCCAAAAAAAAAAAAAACCTTTACTTGGAAGAAATTCTTGGAGGCATTCTTACAAAGTGTGTTTGCATGGCTGCATATATGATCCTAATTTTAAAAATTAAATTGAACTGACAAGTCCTTTGAATAAAGTCATCTATTGAATCGATGAAGTGACGAACTAAGCTAATTGTTGAAGAGTCGACCACCTTTAATACTAATTAAATTTTGATTTTTTGAGTTTGATCGAATGATTAGAAATAAAACATAGTTAAAATATTATCTTAAAATTTTATTTCAAAATTATATTAATATATTCAAAAATTATTTTAAATTAAAATATTAGTTATTTTTACTCTATTCAGATTTCTTTTTAAAAACAGTTGGATAATTTGTTTAGAGATAATACTAGTTTTAATTGTTATTGTGTCATGGATATTGTTTTATTTTAGTTTTTTATGAATTGAATGTTATTTGTTTAGGTGTATATTTATTGTATGATTTTGTAGTTATATGAAAATGTTGAATATGCAATGAATGCATTTATTTACATGTTGTTATATATATATATATATATATATATATATATATATATATATATATATATATATATATATATATATATATATATATATATATATATATATAGTTATACGTTGTCTATTATAAGACTATTTGAAATAGGTTTGTGACCAATAATGAGTTGTAAATGATATGAATGTTGTTGGTTTGTAACTATAATTAGTTGTTAAGGAGTCATTTGGGATAATTTTTAATTTCTTTTTGCTTTAATTTATTTATTTATTTTATTCAAAATAGAATATATTTTGTGATGATGATTGCTTTTAAAAATTATTTTGAGAATTTTTTAAATAATGATATTTATTTATTTAAAATAAAAATAAAAAATTTTAAAATATGTGCTAAATAAATATATTTTTAAAAATAACATAAAAGTAAAAATTAAAAAAATTTGATATCAAATTAACAAAATTTTAACTTTTTTTTTTTTTTGGCTACAATGGGCACAAATATTTGTGACTTGCCCAATTGCCCTGCATGGTCAAAATAAATAAATAAATAAATAAAATTATGATTATATTTTTAGCGATCATTATTGCTACAACCTTTCTGGTCGCTAATTATGCACTGCAACAATGAATTAGATGTTTTGCCATTATTATGAAGGTTATAGAAACACAAAACTCTAGTAGTGATATTGTAAGATAATTTTTCATTAAAATACTATGAAAATTACACATATTATAAAATTTTGATATATTTATATATAGTTATGTCAAAAAAATTTGTAAGAGAATAAAACTTCACTTAACTTCATCGAAATCCAAAGACACGCAGATAAAGAATAAGAAACTCCACGATTTTTATGTGAAAAAATCCCATAAATAAGGAAAACCCATGGGCCTAGTAAAAAAAGCTTTCACTATATATCTCTTGGAGACGAGTTTAAATTTTCCACAAAAGATTACAAGAGATGAGAACTCAATGGAAATTCAGACCGTAAATAAATAATACGCAAATGGTTGAATCTAACTATTGTTGGTGATAGTCTACGATAAGCTTAATGAAACTTCAAACTTCTAGCTCTCTCCCAACTTTCTCCAAGTTCACTTCTATTTACTTTCATGACAAGAATGATGTCTATTTATAGATTCGAGAGGGCATTTTGGTCATCAGCCAAAATCCAAAAATACTCCATCGGACGGTATATTGATTCATTCGATTATAGATAGTATTTTAGTGATTTGACCATCCAAATAATCTTTGATTTGAGTGATCTTCGATTTGTTGGATTCGTCTCCTCGAGCCAATTCATTAAAGCACGCCAAATTTAAGTCATTTGATCATCTAGTGTTTTAAAAGCTATATATAACTGAAAGATTGCTATTTGCTCGATTAATTGCCTAAGATTGCAGCTAATCAAGTCATTTAATTTGATATACACGCTTTAATTTGAGATTTATGCTTTTTTTATAAATAGAGATATATTTCCTTTATTTTAATGATAAAATTTATTTCATCCAAAAATAAAATCACTTTAACTAAAATTATTAGTTTAGTTATTAATATTTATTATATTATATATATTATATTATATTATATATATATATATATATAGTGATAATTGACATAAATTAGTTTATCATATCTATCTATCTATCTATATATATATATATATATATATATATATATATATATATATATATATATATATATATATATATATATATTGATTTCGGTTTGAAAAGAGGGGGACCACGAACCCAAATTTATTTTTTATATAATTTTTTTTTTTTCATGTTGCCGTGAGAGAGAGAGAGAGAGAGAGAAGGAAAGAAAGAGACGGAAAAATGGATATTTTTTTTTTTTGAACAAGATTGTTGACCCCAAAGAATATGTACTCTCATATAAAAGGGTGTATTGCCCCAATAGTATGAAAAGAAATATATAAAATAATAAATTTTGATAAAAATAAATCTCTCACAAATATACCAAGTCATCCAATTCAAAAAATGACCTCACAACTTATAAATGATCATTTTACAACTTAAAAATTTGCAAGATAAAATACTCACTTAATATTGATAAGAAATAATAAAATAAACATCTTAAATTTATCTTACTAAAATGTTTATATTATTACAATTTGGAGACTAATATAAAAATGATATCAAAATAAATTCATAATATTCTTTTGCACAATAAAATAAATTTCAACAAGTGAGAATTTATTTTATTTTAACCAAAAAGATATTTTCAATTAATATAAATGATCACAAAATACTTAAATAAAATTAGTATATGATAGATCTCAGGCTAGTATGCTTTTAATTAAAAAGAGATATCTAACAAATATAAAAATAATTTCAGCACAATATATTAATTTAAAATGCTTAAAATATACTTCTAAAATAGTTCTAAGAATAAATGATCTTTCAAATAAGAATAATGAAAAAATATTTCAAGAAATCAAAAAAAATTTATAGGAAGATAAAAATTTCAACAAGTTGAAATAAATCATACAAACTATCACAAGAATTTTTCAAAAAAAATGATTAAAAAAATTTTGATGTGACAAACTTAGACTACGATGTCCAAAGACTAATCCATCAAAAAGTATAAATTAGAAAGAATAAATAATAGTGAAAATAGTATGAACATCTAAAAAGGGATTAATATCAAGTAAATAAACTCAAGTAATTTGAGAAATCTTGCTTAGTTGAAGATGTTGAAGCTTCCAAACCAAAGATTTGATCTTGCAATATGTGGAGAACACTCAGAAGGAAAATCTAGAAAATTTTCTCTTACATTTGCTGGAGGGATTTTGAATTTGAATGAGGAATGCTTCCATGAAGAGAATGAGGGCTATTTATAAGCAAGAATGTGATTTTGAATTATTTTAAAAAATATATTATTCTAACATCATTTTATCATATAATAATATTCAATAAAAATATATAATTTATATTAAATAAATATTAAATTCAAATTGCTAAAATTCAGCTATTCACATGGCAAGTCAAAAATAATCAAATATGACTCTTAATATATTCAAAGCATGTAGCATTCATTATTAAAATTGATAATGTTTGAAAAGTCATATTAAATTCAATTTTAATCAAACGTGGTCATGTAACCTATCAAATTAAAGGAAAAATCCAAGGAATCTTGGAGATGAAATTAGATATAAATTCCATGATTATAAAATGACTTTGGCTAAAATACAAAATTCAACATATTTTTGTTAATTTTGAAATATGACATTTAAATATTATGATATAATTTATATATAATTATACATATATTAGTTATCATATAACCATAAAATTAAATTAAAATATTTAATTATATTAAGTATATAAACTAATTATACTTAATAGTCATAATTTATTATCATTGATTATTTTGACAATTCAAATGCTATGTATGAAACATACAATTGAATGTCAATTAGATAGAGATTTATATAAATTAACCTCATTATTATTATTTAAAATAAATAAAAATAATATGTTTAAGTTGTGAGCAAATTGGTTCATTTCAATGAATTCATATGAATTTCTAAGATAGTTATAAATGCATATAACCTAAAATATTATATCTTGAGCTTCACATTATCCATTTTGATTTATCTTTCATTCTTCTATACTTCCAATTTCCTCAAACATATTGTGAGATGTATTGGATAAGTAATTAATATATCTAAAATATATAAAACATACATTAGAACATCCAAGCATTCGTTTGTTATCATAAAAATTGATCGGATTGAATATGAGGCTCATTAAGCCAACAATCTCCCCCTTTTTGATGATGACAAACTAATGTTGGGTATTGATTTTGATGAAGGTGCAAATTGACCTTTCATCATAGTTTTTGTAAAAAATTTCTCTTCCAAAAAAAAAAAAAATTTATGCACAAGAGATGAATAATGTTGCTCCCCCTAATGAATGCATGAAATAGACTTAATACTAACCAACATTTTACTCTTCTTCCCCTTTTGACAACATCAAAAAGTGAGAACAAACTATATATAATTTTAAATATTATGATCTAACATTCCAAGCATGCATCTTAAAGTACATAAATGTTCTTCTAGTAATGATTTTGTAAAAATATCAGCAATTTGTAAATCGGTACTAATGAAATTAATATTAACATCACATTTCAAAACATGATCCCTAATAAAATGATGTCTTTTTATATGCTTGGTTCAGGTAGGATTTTGGTCAAACTAATAGCACTAGTATTGTCATAACAACAATATGATCTTGCTTAATACCAAAATCTTTTAATTATTGCTTTAACCAAAGGACCTGAGCAACACAACTACCGACAACTATGTACTCACCAACAAAGGATAAAGAATTTTTTTTCATGACCAAGACACAAGCGATGATCCTAAAATTGACATATGCCTAATGTGCTTTTTCTATTTACTTTACATAAAATCAAGAAATAAGCAACCAAATCAATATGATAAAGAATTTTAGATACCATAAACCTAACTTAGTGTCCTATCAAATACAAAGATACGCTTGACTATTATTAAATGAGATTTTTTTGGTTGGCAAAAATGAGCACAAACAAACAACAAACATAATATCGTGCCTACTAGCAAAGAAGGTATAAAAGTGAACCTATCATACTCCTATAAAGTTTTTGATCAATAGATTTTCCTAATTCATCTAAATCCAATTTTGTAGATGGGCTCATAGGAGTTTTACTATATTAAAATTTATTTTTATGTCAAACCTCTCAAGCAATTCATTTTTGTACTTGGTTTGATAGATGAATGTGCCATTTTCTTTGTTTCTTGAAGACCTAAGAAAAATTAAGTTCTCCCATCATACTCATTTCAAATTCTTTAGACATCAAAGATGAGAACTCATGGCAAAGATTCATTTGTACTTCCAAATAATATATCATCTACATACACTTATACAATCAAATCATCATCTATGCTCTTAAGGAATAAGTTGGTATCTACTCTACCCTTTCTAAATCCATGATTTATCTTACTTGGCCTATCATACCAAGCAGGAGCCTATTTTAAACCATATAAGGCTTTCTTTAATTTATACACATGATTTGGACAATCAAGGCTCTCAAATCAAGTGGTTTCTCTACAAATACATTTTCAATAAATCCATTTAAAAAATGCACTTGACATCCATTTGAAAAAAGTTTAAAATTCTAAAATAAGCATAAGGAATGAGTAACCTAATAGTTTCTAGTCTGTTGGGTGCAAAAGATTCTTCAAAATCTATACCTTCATACCCTTGTGCAACTAACCTAGCTTTATTTCTAACAATACAACCTGAATCATCTAGCTTATTCCTAAAGACCCATTTTGTTCTAATGATATTTTTATCTTGGGGTTTTGGGACTAATTCTCAAACATCATTTCTTATAAATTGATTCAACTCCTCTTCCATAGCAATAATCCAAAAAATATCTTTTAAAGCTTCTTCTAAATTTTTAGGTTCAACCTCATATAAAAATGTTGAATGATCTACAACCTCTCTACTATGTCTTCTGGTCATAACTCCTTTGAAAGATCTTCTATAATTAGTTCCTTTAGATGATTTTTATTATATTTCCATTTTTAGCCAATGAATCATCCACATTATCTTCTAAAGATATTTTCTTAAAATTAGCAATCTCTTCATCAATCACTTCATTTCTAATGAATCAATTAAATTTTCATCAAAAATAACATGTATTGATTCTTCTACAATCATTTTTCTCTTATTGAAAACTCTACAAGCTCTATTAGAAAGAGAGTATCCTAAGAAAATACCATCATTTGATTTACAATCAAACTTACCTAAATGCTCTTTTCCATTATTCAAAATAAAGCATTTACATCCAAATACAAGAAAGTGTTCAATCTTAGGCTTCTTTCCAAAAAATAATTCATAGGGTGCCTTCTTCAAAATTGGTCTAAAATAGATCATCATCATAACATCATGCAATATTTACTACTTCTACCCAAAATATTTTGGCAATTTATACTCATCAAGCATAGATCTACTTAATTCAATTAAAATTCTATTTTTCTCTCTACTACTCATTTTGTTGGGAGTTCTAAGTGTAAAAATTATGTCTAATCCCATGTTCATCACAATAATCCTCAAATAATTTATTTTCAAATTTGCCACCATGATCAGTTTGAACCCTATTAATCAAAAGGCCTTGTTCTCTTTGAATATATTTAGAAAACTTTCTAAACTCACCAAAACATCATCCTTGTAAGTTACAAACAAAACCCAAGTATATCTAGAGAAATCATCAACAATCACAAAACCATAATTTTTTCCACCTAAGTGGTGCTAATTGGACCAAATAAATCCATGTGCAATAATTCTAGAGGTCTAGAAGTAGAAACAATATTTTTTTTACTTTTAAATGAGCTTCTAGAATGCTTACCATGAATACATGCATCACAAACATGGTTTGAATGAAAATTTAATTTAGGCAATCCAACTACTAAATCAAGTTTAACAATTTTATTGAGTGTGTGCATGTTAATATGACGTAGTCTCCTATGCCATAACCATATATCATCATGAGTGCTTTTAAAACAAACTAAATTCAAATATCATGAAAACTATCTAAATTAATGATATAAATATTTTTTTTGTCTTTGTCCTACTAACAAAACATTTTCATTATTTTTATAATACAATATGATGCAAGAAATACTACATTCAAACCTTTATCACATAACTGATTAATAGAAATTAAATTATGTTTTAATCCTTATACTAGAAAAACTTTATCTAAAGTGATAGAATTCTTACAAATAGAACCAATGCCAATGATCTTTCCCTTTGCATTATCTCCTATAACAAATCCTCCATCACTTGATTCTAAAGTTGTGAATTTATCTTTATCTCTTCATATGTCTTGAACATCCACGTCCAAGTACCACATGCCTTCTTTGATTTTGCTTTGAAGGAATTCCTACAAAAGAAAATCACATGTTAACTTTTGGAACCCAAACATGTTTAGGTCAACATTCTAAATTTAAAGCAAGATATCTAGCATGTGTGCTTTGTTAGTGCTTGTACCTTTTAGTACCCATACATATGATGATTGCTTAGTGTTTTGTAATTTACGTGCATATCAATCAAATGAAATATTCCCTTCTCTATCACAATAGTTGCACCAAACTTTAGGGTTTTCATATAGCTTAGCTTGATAATTATAAGGTATATGAGTGGGATGTGTATGATGCAAACAATTTTTATTAAATGTTTTACTTGATGAAGCATTATAATGAACTTGTGATTTCAAACATAAATCTAATCTTTTTAACAAGATATTCTCTCTTTCAAGTTTACATACAAGTAAGAACAATTTAATAAAGAATTATTTTACTTTTAAATTATCACATTCATTTTTTAAATCACAAAATGTATATATAAAATTTATGTTCTTTTTCTAAGGTTTTGTATTTTCTTTTAAATTTTTTATATTCAATAACTAAATCATTAAAAGCATCATCTACTTCATCATAAGATATATCATTACATACCTCTTGAGAATCAAAGTCAGATTCTCCATTTGCCATAAGACATATGTTGACCTCTTCATCGAATGAGCAAGTACTTGATTCATTTGAATCTAGATTGGCCCATAAATCCTTCTTCTTCTTCTTATGGTACTTTTTCTCCTTCATATTTTTTCTTCTTTCCACATCAATCTCTTTCTTCTTTGATTCAACAAGTTTTGGACAATCACCTCTTATGTGTCCAGGCTTTTTACAATGGTAGTAAATGATCCCTTCACTTGCAAGAAATTTCTTAGTTTGAAATTTATAATTTTTAGATTTTTTTATACCTTTGATTATTCTTTCTTAGCAAGTTCCCAAGCCTTTTGGATAGCATGACCACGTCATCACTATCACCATCCGAGCTTGAGGTGTTATGCTCATCACTATCATCAACTTGTAATGCAATGACTTTTCCTTTCTCCTTCTCACTTTTTGAGTTATCCATCTTATCCCTTTGAGCAATAACTGTCATGTGATATCAAAGAACCCAAAAGCTGATCAAGTGGATAAGTAGATAAATCCTTAGCTTCACTAATAGCTGTTACTTTAGCTTCCCATTCTTTTGGAAGACATCTAAGAATCTTATAGACTAAGTCTTGATTCCTATATGGTTTTCCAGGAGAATGCAATGTATTAATTATTTTCATGAATCTAGTATACATATCGTAAATAGATTGAAGAGACATATAAAATAACTCATATTCATGAACAAGTCTTTTATGTGAGCATCTCTAACTTCACTAGTTCCTTCATAAGTTATAATGAGTTTATCTATATTTCTTTTGTTGTACTTAACATAGAAATTTTCATGTAATTATCAGGTAATAAACCACAATGTAAAGTATAACAGGCCCTAGCATTTAATTCATGAAGTTATCTTTCAGCTACAGTCCATTCCTCAAAAGGTTTTCTACTTTAATGTCATTTACTTCTACTATGGGTTTATGATATTGATGTATCAACATATACCACATGCATGAATCTTAACCTCTTAAAAATATACTAATTCTATTTTTTCAATAATCAAATGATACACTATCTAAAATTTGAGGTCTATAAGTGGATTGTCCCTCTGGTATTGAACCCTTTGGGAAACCTTGTGCAGTAAAAATTTTAAAAGTTAAATCTTAAATTTTAAGTTTTAGTGGAAAATTAATTTTTGATTTTATAATGATAAGATACAATTCTTAATGTAAAATAAAAGTACAAGAAAGTAAAAGAGAAATAGACACAATTTTTATGTTTACCAAACCCCAAACCGACTACGCCCATGCCTAGCCACCCCAGTAGAATCCACTAAATGCAAAATAGCTTACAAATAGTACTTTTATAATGGAGTACAACCCCTACAATAATATGTACTCTCCTATAAAAGGGCGAGTACTACCCCAATATAAATTTTATAGCACGAAAAAAATACAAAATAATAAATTTTGATAAAAATAAATATCTCACAAATATACCAAGCTATCCAATTTAAAAAATGATCTCACAACTTATAAATGATCACTTTATAACTTAAAAAGTTGGCAATATATAATGCTCTCTTAATATTGATAAGAAATAATAAAATAAATATCTTAAGATGATCTTACTAAGATGTTATTTATTATGTGACTAATATAAAAATAATTTCAAAATAAATTCATAATATTCTTTTGCACAATAAAATAAATTTCAGCAAAGAATAATTTATTTTATTTTAACCAAAAAAATGCTTTCAATTAATGCAAATGATCACAAAATACTTAAATAAAACTAATATATGATAGATATAAGTAGGCTGGTAAGCTTTTAATTAAAAAGAGATATCTAGCAAATATAAAAATAATTTCAGTATGATAAATTAATTTAAAATGCTTAAAATATACTTCTAAAATAGATCTAAAAATAAATGATCTTTCAAATAAGATTAATGAAAAAATATTTCAAGAAACTAAAAGAAATTTGTAGGAAGATAAAAAATTTCAACAAGTTGAAATAAATTCTACAAACTATCACAAGAGTTTTTCACAAAAAAAATGATTAAAGAAATTTTGATGTGAAAAACCTAGACTTTGATGTCCAATGACTAATCCACCAAAAAGGATAAATTGGAAAGAATAAATAGATGGTGAAAATAATATAAACGAACTCAAGTAATTTGAAAAAGCTTGCTTAGTTGAAGATGTTGAAGCTTCCAAACTAAGGATTTGATCTTGCAATATTTGGAGAACACTTGGAAAGAAAATTTAAGAAATTTTCTCTTAGATTTGATGGAGGAATTTTTAATTTGAATGAATGCTTTCAGAGAGAATGGCTATTTATGAGCAAGAATGTGATTTTGAATTATTTCAAAAAATATATATTATTCTAACATCATTTTATCATATAATAATTTAATATTCAATAAAAATATAATTTATATTAAATAAATATTAAATTTAAGTACCAAAATTTGGCTATTCACACAAGTCAAAAAATAATCAAATTTTAATATATTCAAAGCGTCAAAAGTCATATTAAATTCAATTTTAATCAAACGTCATGTAACCTATCAAATTAAAGAATAAATCCAAGGAATCCGGAGATGAAATCAGATATAAATTCCTTGATTATAAAATGACTTTGGCTAAAATACAAAATTTCACATATTTTTGTTAATTTTGAAATATGACATTTAAATATTACGATATAATTTATATATAATTATATATATGTTAGTTATCATATAACTATAAAATTAAATTAAAATATTTAATTATATTAAGTATATAAACTAATTACACTTAATAATCATAATTTATTATCATTTTTTATTTTGACAATTGAAATGCTGTGTATGAAACATATAATCGAATGTTAATTAGATAGAGATTTATATAAATTAATCTCATTATCATTATTTAAAATAAATAAAGATAATATGTTAAGTTGTGAGTAAATTGATTCATATCAATGAACTCATATGAATTTCTAAGATAGTTATAAATGCATATAACCTAAAATATTGTATCTTGAGCTTCACATTATCCATTTTGATCTATCTTTCATTCTTCTATTCTTCCAATTTTCTCAAACATATTGTGAGATGTATTGGATAAGTAATTAATATATCTGAAACACATAAAATATACATTTATAACATCAAAGCATTCATTTATTATCATCAAAATTGATCGGATTGAACATGAGGCTCATTAAGCCAACATAGATCTTGTAAACTCTTTATTTATTTTATTTTTTTTGTCAACAGAGGATTATGTTTATGAATTCATAATTATATTCCCAACTTGATTCAAAGTTTAAATTTTGAATATGATGTTTCTTTATTAATATCATTAATAGTTGTATGCAAATGCAAAATAAAATATTTAGTTTAAGAGAAATCATTTAGCATTGTAGTCAGTCCTGTCAACTCCAATCTTTATGAGGAGGGGAATCAAACTAATGACTATTAATCAATAAATGGAATGATCTTCTCAAGAATGTGCATAGCTGATAGATATAAGTTTAGCTTTTAAAACAGAGATATGATATTTTTTATGAAAATATTTGTTGATCATCGAGAATAATTACATGATTGTCGAGGTTAGAGTGAGCTCAAATTGATTTTAGTTTGAGTATGCACAACATTCTTAGACCATATGATTGAGCATTGCACATGTTGGTTGGAGCACATGTAGGTGAATTCAGACTTATTTCACATTAACTTGCACAATATCCTCAGAGACTAGAGCTTAGATAGTGAGTGTCATGCCGGGGCCTATCCGAGTTATTAAGATTACATGCATATTATTATCAATTCATTTCTTAAAGCACATGCACATGCTTCGAGGCTATTGATTTGAAGGCTGCCTCGTAACATTCACAATCAAATCATTTCATTGAATGCTTGCATAAGTTTTGAAATAATTGAGTGAGACATGGGCTTATTTTAAATATAGAACTAGTTTCTTTAAATAATTGCATGAATCTCTTATTTTACACATACTTTGATGTAATAAGATTGGATATGAAATCATTTTCTAATATTTGAAAGTACTTTATTCGTTCATATTGGGAGAAAACAAGTACACACAAAAAATCAGTTCGAAATGTTTTAGAGCATACATTGAACAAATGGAATCAAAATAAAAGCAATCACACATGAAACCAAATTTAATATGGAAAAACCCGAGAATGAGGAAAAAACCACCTAGCCACACCACCAAGAAATCTACTATGAAAGAAAAATCGAGGAGAATAGTACAAATTATACTTATTTAGAGCCTATCCACATTTCAGTCACTCTAGGACACTTGCTTCACTCTCACACACAAGAAAATAAGAAAAGTTAAGAAAAGTACTAAAAAACTGCATAAAAGCTCTATATACAAAGTCTCCCGACTCATAGCACTATAGTGCCATGACCCTGGCGTCTAGGCTCTAGCATTGTTGTCCTCTAGGCTTTCCTTAATGGGTTTGAGTAGTGCGACACTACTTCTATAGCACCGAGGCATTGGCCTCTCTATTATTTTGCCTTGGGACCTTGACCCTAGCGATGATGTGCTGCTCGTGCAACATCGAGGCATTGTCTTCTTTCTCTCCCTGGTGCAAATTCAACACCGTGGCGCTATCCTTTTGGCCCTGAAGCATTGTATCGTCTATTTTGAACTCAATATCTCATGTTATAAGCTCGAGGTTCTACATGCTAGAAAAAAAATTTTCGGGGCTATTGCCGTCGAACTACCCTATCAAGAGGCATGCTGCCTCAATGTAACTCTCCAATGAGCTTGACCAGTGTAAAGGACAAAGCTCAGAGATAAAATCAGACTCCACAAAAAAAAAAAAAAACAAAAAAAAAACAATTCATTTAGAAATTTATATAGATTTTGAGGCATTTGAGTGAGATGGGAGATCACTTCAAAATTTGTGCCATTCAAATCATTTTTATTATTTATTTATAATTTACTCTTATAAATTTGATGATATTATCTTACTAATTATTTATTTTTTCTAAAAATATAAACATATTATATTTTATTCATTTAATTATAATTATTATGATTATTATTTAAATATTAAAATTTTGCCTACAATGCAAAAATGAGTTGTTTCTGTCTTGAATGCTTTTATCTACATGTTGTTAGATAGAGAAAAAGCAGTTGTAACTATGATTGTTGTTAGCTTGTAACTGTAATTGATTTCATAATTAGTATGACTTGACTATAAAATTAGAAATTATAAGATATAAAAATCTCATCTTTATATAAATTATACATTATTGAACCTTTTTATCTACTTGATCTTGTGTGACTTATAATGTAAAGATTTGAGACAAATTGCATTATTAGATATCAAAAGGCTAAAGTTGAATTAAAGGATACCTAAAAAGCTACACTGTTTGGTGAGCATCACATCAGGTGTGAAGTAGAAATCTTTAAAATTAAATTTGATATCAAATTTATTTCAAATATAGGGTACTCAGCAAGAATAGTTATGATTATATCACCAAAGATTAATTAAATTTAAGTTTGATATTAATTTTAAAAAATAGTGAAATAAATGAGGATTATGTTGGTTTTCAGATCCTAAACTTTTTGTTTTGAAAATATAATTTTTTTATTCGAGTTAGTAAGATGAGATTTCATTATGATGTAGAAGTGATTTAAATTTAAGATTTTAACAACTTTTAAAGTTCTTAATAATTAAATTAATTAATACCTATAACTGAAAAAATATATAAATTTACAAGGAAAAATATTAGATTAATACATGATTTTTCAGATATTTGAATAACAAATAAATCAGAAATTTATATTAAATAAAAGATTCAACCATACTTTGAAAAGTTTTATATGAAAATTTATATATCCAATGCTCACAATATAAAAATTTATGATGCAGTTGAATATAAATATAGACTAATAACATTATTTATATAAATAATATATATATATATAATTATATATATATATATATATATATATATATATATATATATATATATATATATGTTATATATATATATATATATATATATATACTAAATAAATGTATTAATGTTTAATATTCAATATATCAATACATTAATTATTGTATTTATTATTATCACAGATATTATTGTCCAGAACTATGTCCGACTAATAATCTCTCAACAACATAGGGGATTGCCATAAAATGATAGAAAGTTTAATATAAATAGGCATAATGGTTTCCCATTTGATATGAAGTCTTTTACAGAATTATTCTGCTGAATACATATATCAATATGGCATTGTATCTTGACCTTTCTCTGCTTCTATTCAGCAAGAAGTGACCACTCATGAGCTCTTCTTCCTCAATATCTTTTCTCTTTCTTCAACAAATAATGGTGAAGTTTCATCCCATGCAGTGCCTCTCAACAGCTAGTGCAACATCATCTTCTTCTTCCGCTCATTGCACAACAAATTATCGACCAAGCATTTGGGATGATAGCTACATATAGTCGATGTCAATTGATTTCAAGGTGATGGCATATCATTAAATTATTTTCAGTAAATATTAAAAAAATTTTATTATATTTGCACTTAGAATAGATCTTCCCATTTGGTAGCACACAATCCTTATGCTTTTACATATATTTGAAACTTAAAATTTTATACATATAACACCTTTGATGCATGAGAAAGTGCATTTCAGTTAGTGATAATGATGTTTTTTTATCTAATGTAAATTTGGTATTCAAATATTTGATTTAGTTATCAGAGTGAAAGGGCTGGATTTGATATTATGATCCAAAATGGTTTTAAATTAATTTAAGTAAAATATTATGATCCAAATTATCTCTAAATGTATAGCTTTTGACTAAGCCAAAGTTTATTAGATACAAGATATTTACTCTCTTATAACTTGTTTCAATCAAATGTATGATGCATAGATGATCTTTGACTTAGTTATGAAAATCCATGGGAGTTATTAATTTGATATCTCGCCTAATGAAAATAATAATAATAATAATAATAATAATAATAACTATCATAATTTAATTTGGCTACAAAATCAATACATATATGCAGCCGATGAATGTTCTTAGGTTGATTCATTAGTTAGAAAGTACAATGTTTTGTGGTTTGGCTATCAAATGCAATATGTTTGATTATGTTCTAGTATAATCTTTTTTAAAATGCCAATAGTGAAAATGATCTTCCTTTTTTATTATAATATAGTTTGGCTATTACATAGAATATGCCTTAAATGACAATGAAATTCCCTTAGTAAACTTGAATACTATATTAAATTTATGCCATCTCCACAAATTTTCCTAAAATGTTTTTCTTTAATCAATTGGAAGAGTTGATGATTTGATTACCTGCATTACAAAAGTGAGAGGAAGTGTCACTCTTAATGGTCAACATCATGTCAAAGGAATGCTTAGTTTGTTGAGGCTTCCTTCCTCATCATCGAAGGAGAGAGGAAGAGCTATATAAGGCAGGAAAGTTTGCAAGTATTTAAGAAATGTTGAAATATGTTTATTAAGTCCACAACTTGTTCAAGACATTGAACATGCGATTAGATGCCTTTGCATTGGCAAATGTGTACATCTGAGGTGGTTCATTAATGCTTATGAAACAAAGAGAATATCCATATTGCTTGACTTAAACTAGATTTTAACATAGTGCAAAGCATCCACAAAGTGGAGCTTCAAGAGAAATGTCTAGGTATTTTTTTTTTTTATTTATATATATATATATATATATATATATATATATATATATATATATATATATATATATATATATATATATATATATATATATATATATATATATATATATATATATATATATATATATATATGCAATCATTCTAATTTTTATTTCAAGAAATATTGATTGCCATTGCATTTGATCCTTAGGTGGTGGAGAAATATTGGTCTTGTTTGTGAAGAGTTTAATTTTGCAAGAGATAGACTTGTGGAGAACTATTTATGGGCTTTAGGTTTTACACCTCAACCTAAATTTTGGAAAACCATGAAAGCAATTACCAAGATTATTTGTCTCACAGTAATACTTGATGACATTTATGATATTTATGGTACCTTGCACGAACTAAAGATCATTACAAATTCTATAGAAGAGTAAGTAAACTTAATAAATATTTTGATATGCATATGGTAGTTATAGTTAGCTATGGTTATCAAATATTGATAAATAATATTAATGTAGCGACTTCAATACAATCAAATTATATATTTACTTAAATAGTCCTAGAATAAATTATGATTTAATTAACTTGGAATTCTTAGATGGAACGTGGTTATAGCTCAACAACTTCCAGATTACATGAAGACATATTTGATGGCATTATGCAACACAATGAATGACATGGCCTCCTCAATCTTGCTTGAAAAGAGTTGGATATTCTTCCATTCCTAAAAAGAGCAATAATACAACATTTATTTCGATAAATATATATCTTTTATGTTTTAAAATATATTTATGCTTCATGTTTGACTGCATATTTTTAGTTATAAAATTATATTCAAGCAATATCTTAGCAACAAAAATTTTGAACTATATAAGATGACATACTGGTATAGTTTTTTAACCAAAATTACAATTGTACTCTAGTGGGCAGATTTATGTAAAGCATTCTTAGTTGAAGCAAAGTGGTATCATAATGGAAACACTCCAACATTGGATGAGTACTTGGAGAATGCATGGGTAACCATAGGAGGAATTTATCCACTAATTACATCATATTATCTAAGTGATGATTTGAATAGCTTAAAATCTTGGAATTTTATCCACCTATTATTGATCATTCATGTATGCTTCTTCTTGTATATGATGATTTGGGAACAACACGGTAGTTATGAATATTTATTTTAAAACAAATATAAAATTTAATATTATTTTTTGTATAAATTACATATTCATGATTGAATGTTATTGTATTTTTTTATTACATAGAGATCAGAGAGGAGATGTTTCAAAATCAAACAATGTTATATGAAAGAAAAAATATTTAATCAACTCGAGAGATAATATTAGAAGTTTAATCGGAAAAGTTGAATCTGGAGTGCATATATCAAAAACTATGGAGTCTTTCAACAAATCGTGTTAAATCTTCCAAGAACACAATACTTCTATCAATATGGAGATGGCTATGGAGAGCGAATCATGAAACTAGGGAACAAATCATTCATAATAATTGAGCCAATTCCACTTTTAAAAGTGATTCCATTTAAAATGAAAAAATAACATCCTTGATAGCATTTAGATGTGTGGATTCTTCTTCCAAAAGCATGTTTGTGATTTAGCTTATTATTGACTTTATTATTCAATCAATAAAGTTTGCTTATATTTGATTGAAGCAATAATTGCATAACAATATATTTTATATTTTGGTGTAAACTTTATTGCTTTTGAATGTTGGCATTTTAGATTTACATATACATGTTGGCTTAAATATGTATTATTTGTTTTTCAAGTAACACACATTGAATAAATGTCCAATCTAAGCACACACATTCCCAAGTGCTCCATGTACACATTGAAGGGTAGATGTTTACCACCTCAAATAATATTTAAAAGACTATCCATTTTGTGATAAACAAGAACCTTATTTCCTTCTTCACATAAAATAATTATATAACTAATCATGCAAGGGTTGCACCATTTTACCTATGTTTAAGATTATTATGAGGTTCATCATGAGTTTGATGTTGGCTTTATTTACTTGTTAGAGATGAAGCTACAACCTTCATAAATAAGTTAAATTCATGCATTATTTTGGACAAACAATTAGGCTTCCACAATTTGAATATGAAACTTAGGATAGAAATGTTGAGACATGGAGGTGAATTCCTCTTCAACCTTGATCACAAAGATAAAATTCATCACATGAATATATTGTGTTTCTATGCCATCATAAATCTCTAGCTAATTCTTAAAGATGTTATTTAACACCTAAAACCATCTACTTAATCTATTTCTTACTATACATTTAAGTTTATGAGGTTGCATGGTGTTAAATACATTTCTAAATTTCTTCTTCATTTACATGTATGGAAGATTTCAGTCATACAATCAATGATCATTAAGTAATAAATAAACTAGATTTATTTTTGAAGTGCCAAAATGTCAACTAATCTTGAATCTTCAATTTTAGTTCTTGATAAATATAATGGAGGGGGTGCAAACAATTTTTAAAGATGAAAAATTATCACCTCTTTTGTGCTTGAAGGGGGACTTATCTAGAGTATGCACTCAAGGAGAGATTTTTGATAGTTACCTAAGTAATATCATTTTATTCTTCATCTTCCTTTTTTTTTTTTTCTTCTTTTCTTTTTTTAATTTTTTCAATTACTTGGGTCAGAAATAAGTCATCAATGGTAAAATATTCAATGATAGTGAGGATCAAGAAGCTACTAATTGCAAAGTTCCTATAGTTGTAAAATAAAAACTTCTAATTAGACTAATTATAATGTTATTATCATCATTTCTCTATTTGAGATAAATTTTTGTATTATCTTTTTTATATTATTTTGATTAACATCTAATAATCTTTAATTCAATTTTAATAGATTTGAGGATAATTAGTTATCTTTTAATATTTCAAATTTGGAGATTTTATTTAAAAACTTAAGTTTGTGCTTAATATTCACAAAACTAAGGATGATTTTATGCTAATGAATGAATCCCAGCATAAATTTCATTAAATTTTAAATTATTTAAATGTTTAGTAATAATAGTTGATGCCTTCCTTCGAGTCAGTAATTTGCATGTTACTCGGCTAAGAAACTCAGCTTTTAATGACTTGATAGGTCTAGTCGCCTAAGCCACTCCATATGACTACTTGCTAAGATTCAAGCTAGTTAAAGTGAACTGAACTCAAAACTTCATCATGGATCCACTCTTTATTTAAAAACCACTTATGTATATCAAATATATTTAGCTAGAAATTTTCATTTTTTTTATGTTTTCATTAGATCATATCTTATAATTTATTAACTAGTGAGCATTTGGTGTTTGTATGCGGTATGATTATTTTATATCATTAGGATTTTCTTGAATTTTAAGATTTAAATCTTAATTCTCATTTAATCTTGCATTTGATTGCCTACTTCATATCATATGATTAGCTAGTAGCATAATGATTTCGTGATTATGTTTTCAAAATGATACAACTAGATATAATTTCAATAATATCTATTCGTTTATTATACACACCCCATTTGAATATTTGAATAACTCTTAACTAATTTTTAAAATCATGACACAATAATATATTATAATCTGAATCTAAAGTTCTATGAAACCTTTAACCTTGTTTTAAATAAACTACTTGTATTTCATTTATTATTATCATTAGTGGGTATATTGATTTGTGACATAATTACTTATAAATATTTGTTCTTTTTATTGGGTCAACATTCACACATGAGTCATTATGATTATTACAAATATGCATATCTCAATTTATTACTCTCCTAGTTGATAGATTATGATTTACTCACTAATTGAGTTGTGAACTCACCCTCAATTCTTTTCATTTTAGATTGGTTCTGGTGCTTAAAGTATTCGTTACAAGGGTTCGAACATACCATTATATTATATTATATTATATTATAATAGATGCAATTATAAGAATCTAAATCATTAGTAATTGATACATCACTATTTTTAACATTTTAAAAGTTAATACATATTTTCATGCATAGATAAAGTGTTAAAAATATAAATATCATTCGGTGTTTGATATATATATACATTAGAATTGTTTGACATATATGTAAATATTACTATATAATATATAGATAAATAATATTGCATTAATCTCAAAATAAAATCTTTTTTAAAGTTTATTTTTGTTTGTAATATTGAGTATATATTGTTGGATACAACTACATGATGTGATTTGAATTTTTGAGGTGGAGTCTTGATTGAGCATGAGGGAGAGGATACTTTGGACTATTTGAGTTGTAGAGCTATGGTGAAAATTTTAATGGAGGATTACGTTCAGCTCATCTTTACTTGGAAGAAATTCTTGGAGGCATTCTTACAAAGTGTTTGTTTGCATGGTTGCATATATGATCCTAATTTTAAAAATTAAATTGAACTGACAAGTTCTACTGGTTCAACTGCGAATCAATCCTTCGATCAGTTCAATCCTTTGAATAAAGTCATCTATTGAATCAATGAAGTGACGAACTAAGCTAATTGTTGAAGAATCGACCACCTTTAATACTAATTAAATTTTGATTTTTTGAGTTTGATCGAATGATAAGAAAAAAAACATAGTTAAAATATTATCTTAAAATTTTATTTCAAAATTATATTAATAGATTCAAAAATTATTTTAAATTAAAATATTATTTATTTTTATTCTATTAAGATTTCTTTTTAAAAACATTTGGATAATTTGTTTAGAGATAATACTAGTTAGAATTGTTATTGTGTCATGGATATTGTTTTATTTTAGTTTTTTATGAATTGAATGTTATTTGTTTAGGTGTATATTTATTGGATGATTTTGTAGTTATATGAAAATGTTGAATATGCAATGAATGCATATATATATATATATATATATATATATATATATATATATATATATATATATATATATATATACTATATATTAGTTACTAAGGAGTCGTTTGGAATAATTTTTTAATTTTTTTATTTTATTTTATTTATTTATTCATTCAAAATAAAATATATTTTTCGATGATGATTGCTTTTAAAAATTATTTTGAGAATTTTTAAAATAATGATATTTATTTATTTAAAATAAAAAATATTTGAAAATATGTGCTAAACAAATATATTTTAAAAAATAACATAAAAGTAAAAATAAAATAAAAATTGATATCAAATTAATAAACTTTTAACTATTTTTTTTTGGCTACAAGGGGTACACATATTTGTGACTTGCCCTGCATGGTCAAATAAATAAATAACTAAAATTATGACTATATTTTTAGCGATGATGTGAAATAATTAAAGAAAATATGTGAAATACTAGAATTTTAACATAGAAAATCCCAAGAAAAGGGAAAAATCAATGGGTTTAATTCAATTCAAATTATCCAATGGGTTTAATCATTTTATTTATATTCTTTTTTACATTCTTTACCAAACAATTAATGACTTCTTTTAGTGACTTGAGACCAATTGGATTTTCTCGTCATGTCACTCAATTAGACTATGAGCATGCTATATTTGGAAATCATTTGACTAGTTAATTAATATTAGAGGTGTAAACGAGTCGAGCGCTCTTTGGTTTAAGTTCGAGCTTAATCAATTAATCGAATTCGAGCTCAAGCTCGAGCTTTATTTTATGAGTTTGAATTAGCCAACAAGCTGGCTCATTTAATATGAATGAAATAAAAAAGAACATAATTCAAATAATTGTTATGATAAAAATAAAAAATGTAAGAAACTAGGATTAAAATAATAATAATTTATTTGATATATGAGAATGAGATATAATTTTAAATATTTTAACAATTATATTCTTAAAATATTAATATATTTTTAACTATATTTTATATTATTATTTATTAAACAAGCTGTACGAGAGCTAAGAGTTGTGTTGAGGCGACTTAGCTTTAGCTCATCTAGCTCGACTCAAGAGCCATTTATCGGGTCGAGCTTGAACTAACTTGACTCACTTACACCCTAATTAATGTCTTAAAGTTTAAAATTATACTTTGAAACTTGATTTGAGCTGATTTGGGCTCAGATCAACCTATTCTTCATACTGGTGGACTCGCTTCATCTAGACATTCAATTTGACTATAAATCCATTAAAATTAAAATTCAAATAATTTCTAAAAATTTAATAAACATATAATCTCGAGATTTGTGCCTAATTTGATAAATTTAATTATGACATATCATTTGTTTTTCTACTTTTTGATGTCAAATCTAATCATCCAAAAATATATTAAATTTCTATAAATCTACAATATTAATTAAAAAGTATGTAAAAATCAAGATTAATTATTTTATTATCTAAAAGTACACCAATCTATATGAAATGATATTTTTCTTAAATATAATAATATTTTTATTTTTGTAAAAATTATTTTTCATTTTTTTAGAATATCATGTATTTCATTATGTATGTTACACATATAAAAAAGTATGATATATTTATTATTATTTTTTATATAGAAGATAATAAGTTTTCTTCTTTTTTAAGAAAGTTAAAAAAATTATAAAAAAATATGAAGAATTTTTTAGATGATAAAGAGTTTTATTCTTCTATTAAAAAAACGATGAAGGATTTTAAAAAAAAAAAAATGTAAGAGTATTTTTAGAAGATGTAGGTGAATTCAGACTTATTTCACATTAACTTGAATAGTATCCTCAGAGACTAGACCTTAGACATTGAGCATCATGTCAAAGCCTATCCGAGTTATTAAGATTACATGAATATTGTTATCAAATCATTTCTTAAAGCACATGCACACACTTCAAGGCTATTGATTTGAAGGCTGCCTCACAACATTCAGAGTGAAATCATTTCATTGAATGCTTGCATAAGTTTTGAAATAATTGAGTTAGACATGGGCTTATTTTAAATATATAAAATAGTTTCTTTAAATAATTGCATGAATCTCTTAGTCTTTTACACATACTTTGATGTAATAAGATTGGATATGAACTCTTTTTGTAATATGTGAAAGTACTTTGTTAGTTCATATTGGGAGATCATAGATTACGATAGAAAATCAATTCAGTGTTGAGCATACACCAAGAAATGTAATCAAAATAAAAGCAATCACAAAAGACACCAAATTTAACATGAAAAAACCGAGAACAATTATGAGCCATAGCACCAAGAAATTCACTATGAAAGAAAAATGGAGAATATTACAAATTACACTTATTTAGAGCCTCTTCACACTTAAGTCACTCTAAGGCACTCTCTTCTCTTCACTCCACAGAAAATAAAAGTAAAGTTAAGGAAAAGTATTGAAAAACTGTAAAAAAGTTGTCTACATATGAAGTCTACATCGCTGCCCTGACGTCTAGGCTCTAGCGTCATTATTGTGGTGTTTATTTTTGTTTTATGTGTATGGGGGATACCACGCAGATCTTAGGGTATACTTATTGACATGATCGTGTACGACATCAAGGAATGAGGCACTATCTTGAAAGATAGAAATCACCACCCTACAATGTACCCAATCACCTAATAAGGACTCCTAAGGCATGATGGATCTTTGAATATATCATATATTTTTCTCATACTTTATATAGATGAATAAAGTAGGGTCTAAAGTTCTCTATGGGGGCAAGCCCTCATAGTTAATTACATCATAAGGAAGGTGAGTTCCTTAGGAATACTCTCGATTAAAGTAGAAAATTATTGTCTCCAAAGATTTCAAAGATAGAAGTATCAATAAATTGGCTATGTTTGATTAAATGGGATAGATCAAAAAGAAGAGAGACTTATTATCAAAGTCAAAGGAATATGAGTAGGGGATGCTCATGATACTAGGAAACCTAGTAACATCCCAAACTATCCTATGGTTGGGTTTTATATATTTGAAACTGAAGAGATTTATATATTTGAATTGAAATTTTATTAAAAATTTAAGACTTATAATCTCACGACACAAGATTATAGGAATGACTAAGAGGTGAGGATTTATGCTTATAGCCCAAAAGAAACAGTTACCTCAGATCCTAAGTTAGGGAGCTTTGGTATGAACCTCAAGCACATCCTAAATCTAAGCGAAGATAGGTATATGGTTTACCTCCATAAGAGAGGATAAATCACCCGACTGCTGGACTTACAATCACTTGGGTGGCAGCTAACAAACTCGTCATACTCATTAAAACCATGTGATTAAGTCATATGAATTACAAGATAGTTAGGTTGTTATTATTTTGAAAGAGACTAAAGTCCTTAAACATACACTCTAAAAGACTAGAGCATGAGTGGTATGAGTAATGACTTAGTCTAATGCAAATCTTTTCAAATTTTATTTATATTTGATACTTCATTTTGACAAATGCTTTGGGATTTTGTATGTCTATATGCATGATGAAATTAGATTATTGGCTAAATCAATAATAAGGGATATTTTTCACCACAAGGGATGCCCTCACAGGTCAAGCATTCTCCTATCCTACAAGGATAAAAATCTTCTATTTTCAAGAAAGAAGGAATATGCATGCATGATATTAGACATACAATATTCAGCTAAGAGTTGCTAAATCTTTTAATTATCTTGATTATATCATAAGCTTTATGTGAGGTTATGAGTTATTTAGAGATTTGATTAGAATCACATACACAAGCACCAATCATAAAAAAACTATGAAAATGCATGTCATTTCTAATGCACAAGCTAAATGTAACATCAAATAATTTTGTAGCTATCGTAAAAGAATAAAAGGTTGGTTGCGGTCATGCGCCATACAACCCAAAAAGAAAAGATAGTTAACCGAGCTCTACCCTTATACAAACCAGATTACAAAATAATAATTATAATTACAAATAAATGAACAAATGCTATGGGGGCCTTCTCTCTTCATATATCCTCAATTTTGTTATTTGAGCTTGCTTTGGATGTGCTTGCTTCAAAGGCATCACGGGGCCTCCCAGGACAAAGCCTTCTAGCCTCCACTCATTCTAATCCCCCACAACCCTAATCCTAATTCCTAATGCAAGATTATATTTAAATGAAAAGAGTAAATCTAACTACACTTGCAGAATAGAGTTTAGCTAAACATACATTCCACCATTGCAATTATATTATAATTTGGACTTAGCACCCTACACATGAGTAACCAAACCCACCTGTCCTAGCTTGGATAATACTTAGGGGCTCAAGCAACCTACAAAGATAGCATTTATATTTATTTTTCTACGACCCCTTAAGCACAATCCCCTATGAAAAATATGATTAGGCTAATAACTAACATAATCAGAAATATAAACATAACATCCTCTAAAATAATACATCACAAAACAAAACATACATCAAACCATGCACCGTCCTAACATAAAGCTAAATGTCGTGACTTAATCTAATGTGTGTGTATTAAGGCTTGTGTGGTATGTTCTAAATAGGCTTTAGAGTTATAGTTTCCTAAGTGTAGAAAGATTCAATTTAAAGGGTGATTTCACTTTAAGTGGTTTAATTGATTTACAAGTTTTACTTAGTGTTTTCTTTTGTTTCATTTGACTTACACAAAATAACTAAGTGTTTTAAAGAGAAGGAAAAAAGAGGATCACTCTCTTTCATCCCTACCTTAAATCACATCTAAAGCAAATTAATTAATCAATTCCCTTTACTGAATGACTTATTACATACTTTAATTAGTCCTAGGTTTAGGTTCACTTTAAATAAACTCATTCAATAAGAAAGACATCTCAAGATTAATTGAAATGAAATATCATCACATGACACATGTTTGCTTATTTCTTTCCATCATATATAGCATGAATATGGTTAAGTCTTAAACATACATATACATGCAATTTATATTATAGCATACTTGAATGATTAAAGTAAGATAATGCATTTGGAATTGAGGTTTCATTTGGTTGAATTATTTTATCATATTATTTTAAAACTCTATCTAAACTCTTAAACAAAAGAATAAGAAAAGAACTCCAAATTATAAGATTAATCATTTCAACCACTTGAATAAAGTATGAATGCATGTCTTTTAATAAAAGAGGATTTTCATTCATTAGTCAAATGTACACACAAATGTATAAAGTTTTAAGCAAGTCATCACCATTGTTCTACACCAAGGGGTGAGGTAGAACCTCCTTAGCTACTTAAAGTCTTTCTTCTGGATAATATACCCACTATCCTCAAATATATATATGGATGTATAAGAAACTATAAGAATGAGAATCATGCAAAAGTAGAATTTGATTTGATTAAATTATGATTTTCATCCATTTTCATCTACACATCACACACACACACACACACACATACACAATATATATAATATATATATATATATATATATATATATATATATATATATATATATATATATATATATATATATATATATATATATATATATATATATATATATAATATATAAATATATGAAAAGAATGAATTAAATATATAAGAAAATTAGATGTTAAATTGATTCTTAAATATATGTGAATGTAAAACTATAGAAATGAAAACTATATAAAGTTGGATTCAATTTAATTGATTTATGTAAATGAATTAAAACTATATCTAAATTCTAATGTCAAAGATGCATAAGAATGAAATCAAGTAGGTATAATATTGTTCTACAGGTAGAAACCTCCTTTAAACTTAAAGTCATGTCCACGGGATGTCTAAACTAATATACCCACTAACATTCTTAATTTTGCAAATCAACATATAAATATAAGAAAGAAACTTCACTTCATATAATAAGTTCATATTCACATGCACCTCCTATATATGTATAACTAAAGTCATAATACATATTCTTATTCATTAAGTAGCTTTTGAAAATATGTTTGAGATTTAGTAGTGATAATTTGGAATTAATTACTTGGATAATTAGGCAGAGGTCATCCCATTAATCATCCTCAGAAAATTTGGAATTAATTACTTGGATAATTAGGAGTAATTAAGATAATTAATTTTTTAGTTAAACTAAAATTAAGCCTTAAATATTGTTCAAAATCAATTAAAATTAATTTTAAATTAATCTCCTCTGAATTACTTTTAAAATGAGTATTTATTTTATTTTAAAATTTTCTATTATGTTTTATAATTTTTAGAAGTTTCCCATCATTAAGATGATTTTCATGAAGTTTGTTAATTTAATTTATCAAAATAAATTATTTGAACTTCAAAATTCAATATCTTTCAATCTAGAAGTTATTTTGACTTCAAATTTTTATGGTAGGTGTGGTTTAACTTCAATTTCAATCCTGCAAATTTCAACTAATCTGATGTGTACTTTTTATTTAATTAATAAAATTTGATTTTTTTTACTAAAACTCAAATTAAGCTCAAAATATCGAGTGAAATGTGAGCATTTTGGATTCATTAGATTTCCCTCGAAAGAATGGATCCAACGAGCTTTTATTTGCAATTTTTAGTTAAGTATTTTATTTTCTATGAATATTTGAAGTTTTAGGTGTTTTAAATAATTTTTAAAATAAAAAAATCGAACTTTCCCACTTAACCCTTAGCACCCGTACGGAGTTGACGGGACGCGCGATTGGACCGCATAGTTCCTCGTGGCACGCAATGCCACGTGGTGTCGCTTGGTTGGGCATGTGGCGCCATGTCGCGAGCGAGAAACCGGGATGAAAGATGTGTGGTTCGATCCGACGTCCATATCATCCGCGATCGAACGAAACATGGGATGGGCGAAATGTGGGATCTTGGGGACACATGGATCTTGAGATCTGTCTAATCCCTTGAGCGAGATTGGGCCGGTTCTTTGCTCGAATCTAAAAGAAAATTGCAAAAATATTATGAAATGAGGTCTGATTGGGCTCGATTTCACTTTGATTTTTACCGAAAACTTCTATTTCATATTGAGATTTTATAAAATAAAGAATGCATAGAATTTCTAAGAAAAATTTCTAAAATTGCATGAAAATTATCACAAAATAAGAAATCATAAGGCCGGCTACATGTTTTCTTGAAAGTTATCTCACCGGGGATGAATTTCAACAGCGATGATGATCTGAGCACGCTTTTGAGTGGGGAAGAAGCCCTGGAATGAGTCTCGACCTTCACCTAATTTTGATATTTTTCACTCCAAAATGAAGTGAGAATGATTGCTGGTTGGTTTGGGAGCTATAGGGGATGGAAATGAGGGGATTATGATGAGTTTTATGGCTTATATTTTCTTTTCCTTGGTTTTGGTTGAAAATCCCTCTTTCATTTTAATTTTGGCTCTAAAAGGGTGTCATTTGGCTTGGGGTGGTTGGGAATGGAAGGGAATCATCCTAGGTGGCTCATTTTAGTTGGCTAAGGTATGAAAAGTGGCTGCCATGAAGGACAAATGGGTGTCCTAGCAAGGGGAGGTGGATGTCCTTCATGCTAAGTGTCCCAATAGGAGAGGTGAGGTGAACTCACCTCTCCATGAGTTCTCTCTTGGGTCGATGATCCATGGTGCCTATGTGGACCAATGGATGTGCTTAGTGGCCAAGGATTAGAAATGACCACTTAGGTGAGTGCCTTTTCTCATGGGATACCCTTGACCCAAGAGCAAAGTGGTCATTTGACATTGATTTGAACATATTTGAAATGAGTCAAAAGTGAGTTGGACAAAATTTCATGTCATTTGGAGTTCATTTAGTTTAATTTGGGTCAATTTGACCCATTTGGGCCAAATTGGGTCAAATCGGGTTAGGTTGACCAATTAGTCAAATTGGGTCAAACCAAGGGTTGGGTCAAGTTCAAATGAATGTTTGGAGTGAATTGGTTCGATTGGTTTCAATCAGTTTGGTTTAATTTGGATTTTATTTAGATTTTGGCCAATTTGATCATTTAGGTCAATTTAGGCTAAGTTGATCAATTTGACTCAATTGACCAATTGGCTTGATTAATGGCTTTATTTTGGTTTGGTTGATCATTTAGAATATATTGTATGCTTTGGTTAAGTTTAATTTAGATTTGACGGGGTTTTAGGTTGATTTGACCCTTAAGGCCAATTTGAGCTAAGTTGGGTTAAGTTGATAAATTAGTCAAATTAAGGCTTTGTTCAAGTTCAATAATCAATTTGGAATGAACTTGAGCCATTGGTTGCAATCAATTTGATTTAGGTTACAATTTGGCTAGTTTGAGTTCATATGGGTTACGGGTTGACTTGCTCAACTAGGGTTGACTTAGTTTGACCTAATTCATGACAATTGATTAGCTTAAGATGATCAATAATAATGACATGAAGTTTGGATTGGCTTAACTCACTTTGATTTGAATTGAATTAGATTTTGGTTCATGTAGGTCAAATTAGCCACTTTGGATCAAGTGAGCCAATTGAGTTTAGTTGGCTTGATTTTGAGTTGAGTTTGATTTAACTGAGTTTATATATGGATTTGAGATTGACATATAAATTCAATTGCAATTGGTTTAGGTTAAAATAAGTTTTAACACATTTAAATATTTCAAGTCAAATGAGATAGGTTGGTTTTGACTTGAGTTGATTTTGATTTGGCTTGATGATTGTAGATTTCATTTATATTTGGATAGATGGTTGAAGGAATGATTGATTCAAAGAAAATTCATTGGTTTTGATTTGATTTTGATAGGATTTAGCCAAGTTCAAGGAATTGGCTAAAAAGACTTGAATTGGATTTTGGTTTAATTTTGGATTTTGTTTTGGCTATTGGAATTTATATTTCATTTATATTTGGGAATATAAATAAAGATATAAATGACTTATGAGAAAATCACTTGAGTTTGAATTAATTTGGAGGCAAATTTGGCCAAGCACATGGAAGTAGACCCAAAATGGCTTAAGGAAGATTTTGCTTTAATTTGATTTGATTTTGGTCATTAGAGGGTGGATTTCATTTATATTTGTGAATATAAATGAAGAAACAATTGATTTATAAAGAAATCAATCGAGTTTGGGATAATTTGGACTGATATTTGGCTAAGCTTATGAGAGTGGTTCATAAGACTTAAGAGAGAAATTTGGTCTTGGATTTGATTTAAGATTGATTTGTTTGGTTTAGAATTTGGATTTGGATTTGGATTGTTTTGTTGAAAGATTAAATTGATATTTGAGAAAATTGATTGAATTGAATTTGGATTGGATTGGATTAAGGCTAAGTCATAAGATGGAATCAAAAGGCTTAGGAAGGGTTTTGGATTTAATCATGGAGTTTTATGGAGAAATCTTGAGCTTGAATTTGATCATGTGATTGATTATGGAAAATTGATTTGGCGTGAATTTGAGGTTTGGTTTGAGAAGGAAAGCATGGATTGGGTTTAGGCCATAGGGTAAGAAAGTTTTCCTAAGTCCCTAAGGCATAACCTATTCCTATGACTAACCCTTCTAAGTCTCTAGGTTTAGATTAAGTGTTCACCTAATCACTAGAAGTGTCTTAAGACTAAGGAGCTCTTAGTGTCTACAAGAGTCCTAGATCTATGATGAGGGAGTTGAGAAGTCACTCCAAAAGTGAGGCAACAGTTATCCTCCAAGCTTTTCTTTAAGGGGTTGAGCAGTGCGGTGCCACTTCTATAGCACCAAGGCGTTGGCCTCTCTGTTATTTTGCCTTGGGGCCTTGATCCTAGCGATGATGTGCTGCTCCTGCAACATCGAGGCTTTGTATTCTCTCTCTCCCTGGTGAAAATTCAACATCATGGCATGTGGTGAAAATATTCTCGCCTTCATCTATCCTTTTGAAGAGAATAAATGAAAACAGAAATATATTCCTCTTAGTTGGGACACCACATAAATCTGCAAATGTTCTTATTAGGGTGATCGGGTATGACATTGAGAAGAGGTGTACTATCTTGAAAGATATAAGCCCCACCCTACAATGGACCTAATCAACTCAATAAGAACTCCTAAGGATAATAGGTCTGCATATGTACCAGAGATTCTTCCCCTCATTTACATGAAAAGGTAAAGTAGGGTTTATTTTAAATCGGGTATGTTAAGTTCCCTATAAGGGCAAGCCCCCATAATTAATTACATCCTAAGGGAAGGGATTCCTTAGGAACACTCTCGATTAAGGTAAATGATCATTGTCTCCAAAGATTTCAATAGGTAGGACTATCAATCAATTAGTTTATTTTTGGCAAATCAAGTGGGATCGATCAAGAGGAGGGAATTCTTATTAAAGCCAAATGGAGGTGAGTAGGATGTTTAGGATACTAAGAAGCCTAGTAAACACCCCAAACTATTTTATGGTTGGGCTTTACATTTTTGAAATTGAATTACTTATTTGAGTTGAATTTTTATGAGAAGTTTAAGTGCTTATAATTCCACAATATAAGGTTATGAAAATGCCTAAGAGATGAGGATTTATGCTTATGACCCATAAAGGAGAAGCAACCTCAACCTAAATCTAGGGAGTTTTTGGCAAGCCAAAAGCACAACCTAAATCTAATATGAAAATGGATATTCGTTTGCCTCCACAAGAGAGGACAAACCAGCTTGGACTTACAAGCACAGGGGTGGCCAACTAACTCCTTCTATGATTTTAAATTCATGTAGGCAAGTCATATGCTTTATGCAAGATAGCTGGGCTGTTATTTATTTTAGAAAGAGTCTAAGTCCTTAAACTCACTCCCTAAGAGACTATATCATCTAAGGGCATGAAAAATGGCCTAGATCTAATGCAAAACATATTACATTTTATTTTTATTTTTGGACAATCATTTGACTCAGGCCTAATGCATGAGAAGTAAAATTATTGGCCAAAATCAGTGAGAAGGGAGGAGGTGTGTTTCCACCATGACTCTCAAAGGTCAAGCTAAGTTTCTCTGGAAAAGGTGGAAGCCCTCCAATCATGAGTGAAACAAGATATTTTTATGCATGATGTCATAAAAGAAAGACTCATCCAATTAAGGGGTTGCTAATTCTTTTATCTTGATTTTAACTTAGGCTTTAAATGAGGTTATGAGTCTTTATTTTAATTTTGAATTGTTAAATTTGGTAGAAGATTTATTTTTTCTTAAGAGCCTAATCCACATCCAGGCCATACACCAAGCAAGGAAGAAACTAAGAAAAAGATGTCATCTTAATGCACAAGCTAAACAAATCATCAAACATTTTATAAAGCTAACATAAAAGAATAATAGGCCAAGTGTGGTCAGGCACCATCATACAAACTCAAAAATAAATTGGGTAATAGAGCTCTACCCGTATACAACCCGGATTACAAATGAATTAATTACAATTAAGCAAGGAATTCATGTTATGGGGATCTTCATTCTTCATTTCTTCATTCTTCTTTTCTTCTTTCTTCTTTTGGTTCCTTCTTTTGGATGGTTGGAATGTGGATACTCCAAAGGCTTCACATGGTACATAAGATGTGATCTTATAACTAATCCTCATCATAATCCCCCCATAACAATCATTCCAAAATCCCAATTATAAAATAACATGAAAAGAAAAAAGTAAATCTAACTAAAACCTACAAAATAGAGATTAGCTAAATAAACCATACATTCCCAAGCATGTATATAAACAAATTGGACTTAGAACCCCACACATGGGTAACCAAGTCCACCTATTTTGGATTATGCTTAGGGGTATAAGCAACCTGCATAACAAAAGAAGTTATATTTTTATTACAATGCCCCTTAAGCATAATCCCCTACAGAAGACAATGATTAGACTAAATCATCCTACCATTCATTCTACGCACATACACCCTAACATCTAGACTAAAACAAAAGCAAACATCAAACCATGCACTGCCCTAACATAGGACTAGAAGTGGTGATTTAGCCTAATGTGTGTGCCATGTAAGGTTTGTGTGGTATTCTTAGCTAAGCTTTAAAGGTTAGGATTTTCTAAATGTGAAAAGGTTCAACTTAGAAGGGTAGTCTCATTTAAGTTGTTTAGTTGATATAGGTTAAATTTATTTGATGATTTGATTTGGTTTGAATAAACCTACTTAATTACTAAAGGTTGTAAAGAGAGGAAAAGAGAAGAGAACTTTTCTTTCCTCCCTACCTTAAACGATTTCTAAGGTAAATTCATTAAGTATTTTTATTTAGTGATTGTTTTATTATGTGTTTTAATTAATCATATGTTTAGATTTTTTCTAAACAAACCTATT
Source organism: Cymbidium sinense (assembly GCA_021442155.1). Lineage (NCBI taxonomy): Eukaryota > Viridiplantae > Streptophyta > Magnoliopsida > Asparagales > Orchidaceae > Cymbidium > Cymbidium sinense. Next base: position 163,562,170 of record CM038217.1, on the reverse strand, counting down.
CAAAAAGAAAGGCATTTTAAGATTAAGTAAAGTGAATTACTATCACAAAACACACAACATGTTATTTCTTCCCACATGTGTATCATGCACATGAATGAATCCTAAGCATATCTATACATGCGATGCAAGTATTTACACCTTAATAATGAATGCTAAGAGAGGTTGTTTAAGAAAATTTGGAATGTTTCATGTATGCATGATTTTTTAAGTAGAGGATAGTGATTCTTTTATCCATTTTTCATATGCAAATTTACAAGTATAAAAGACATAAGTGAGTACGGTGCCATTGTTAACCAGTGGTGTAAGGTACAAGACCTACTTAAGGCTACTTAAAGCCTCGTAACCCCAGGGTTGTCCAAACTAATATATCACTTTTCTTAAATACATGTGCATGTATAAAAAGAAATGCATGGAAAGAGAATCATGCAAAAAGTTTATGTTTGTTTGTTAAGTATAAGAGGGTGACTCTTTTATCAATTTTTCATATGCACATTTACAAGTATAAAAAACATAAGTGAGTACGGTGCCATTATTAATCAGGGGAGTAAGTACAAGACCTACTTAAGGATACTTAAAGCCTTGCAACCCCAGGGTTATCCAGACTAATATACACTTTTCTTAAATACATGTGCATGTACAAAAAGAAATGCATGGAAAGAGAATCATGCAAAAAGTTTATGTTTGTTTGTTAAGTAGAAGAGGGTGACTCTTTTATCTATTTTTCATATGCACATTTACAAGTATAAAAGACAAAAGTGAGTACAATGCCATTGTTAACCAGGGGTGTAAGGTACAAGACCTACTTAGGGCTACTTAAAGCCTCGCAACCCCAGGGTTTTCAGACTAATATACCACTTTTCTTAAATACATGTGCATGTACAAAAAGAAATGAAGAGAAAAAAAGATGCAACAAAGTTTATGTTAGTTGATTTATTTTGTTTTTATGCAATTTATATGTGCAAATATAGATGTCCTTAAGTAATAGTATAGGAATGAATAGAAAGGGAATTAAGCAAGTGTTATGTTCTTTTCAAATGAACTGTACACTTTGCAAATGCTATTCAAAATCATACTAAAAGAAAAGAGGATGGAGACTACACTATGCATGGTGATCATAAGTGGCACACTTTAGTTTTGGATATTTGATTTATAGATTTTGAAAATAGTTTTGAATTTAATAGTGATAATAGCCATTCATATTTCTACTTTAGCCAAACATGCAATTTGACATAAAGAAAATATTTCACTTTCATTTTGATTTTGAAAAGAATGGATGCATGAAATTCATATGGCATACATTTAGCATGTTAGGAAAGAAATAAAGTGATGTAAGCATGTAATTTCACTCACTCTAATTAATTCTTAAAGACAATCTTATGAAGTAAGATCATTTAAAGAGAATCAAAAGTTGTTTAAAGAGACTTTCATTTTGCTTGGAGTTTGATTTGAATTAGGAAAGTGTGAGAAGGTTTGATGGTCTTTACACATTCCCATATGTGTGTATTATTTTAGTTTAATTTTTAGGTGATTAGATTAATTTTATGCTTTGGTTAGGTTAAGGTGTAGATTAAGTTCATTAATTACCCCTTACCTATACCACTTTAACATATTTAATCAAATAATTATGAGCCAATGTATGACATAAAATCATAAGGAATTTAAATCAAATGCATCCTAGGAAAGAAAGGTGTAATGCAATTGGCTCACAATTAATGATTAATTAAGCTAAAGGGTTTAATTTAAGTACTTTCATAACCCTTCCCACACATGTGGATTAGGTATGATTTCCTTAAGCTACTTAGGTTATTGAACACCTAAGCACCTACCCAAGAAAGATTGATTAAGTTTCTAGATTAATTTTGGTTTTGAGAATGATTTGATTAATTAAGTAGATCATTAGTGGATTAACCCTTAATTAGATTTAGATTTAAGGAAGAAAGGGGTTTAGGGAATAGCTTAAGGAAAATATCCCAAAATCATTCCATAAATCTCTAATCACTTAAACAATATTTAATTATCTTAATCAAGGAATTAAACCACTTTGTTCACATGCTTAATTAACCTTAATTACATTAAGAGAGTGATTAGGAGTTCATTAATTAATTTCTCTAATTAATTCATTAATAAATTCTAAGAAAATTAGAGGAGGTAGAAGTCATCTCACTAAACATGCCTGAGAAGTTTAGAATTAATTAATGAAGTCATTAGGGGTAATTAGGGTTATTAAGTTTTCAAATAAACCCTAATTTAGGAAAATCTACTATTCAAATTCATTTAGAAATAATTTTATTAGATTCTCCTCTGAATTATCTTTAAAATGAACCCAAGTTTGTATTTTTTTTGGATTTTTCTATAATTAGTTATGAATTTATGAAGTTTCAATTGATTTAAGTAATTTTTATGAATCCTGCCAATTTATTTTATTAAAATAAATCATTTGACACTCAAAATTCAATATCTTTTAATCAAAGGTCATTTTGACTTGAAAATTTTATGGTAGGTGTATTTTAACATCAGTTTTAATTTTTGAAAATTTTAACTTAATCTAACATGTATTTTTGGTTTAATTAATGAAATTTGATTTTTACTAAAACTCAAATTAAGCTCAAAATACTTAGTGAAATTTGGGGATTTTGAGTTTGTTGGATTCCACTCGGAAGGACAAATCCAATGAGCTCTTGTTTGCAATTTTTGGTTAAGTATTTTATTTTTTCTTTGAATTTTTAAATTTTTAGGTGATTTAAATTAATTTTTTAAATCAAAATATGTCTTGCGTCGATTGGATGCGATGACACGTGGCACCGCACCATGCAATTCACATGTGGTGCTCATCAGCCTTTTGAGTAGGAAGACCAGCGGAAGAGTGACCCTCGGTTTGCGGGCATCAATCGATCGGGCAGTCGATCCGAGGCCAGATGCGCGATCGACGTGCGATCTGAGCTGTCCGAAGGCCCGGATCGCATGATCCACGTGCGATCCGAGCCGTCCGATCCTGCGAACCACGAGATCAGATGACGGCTGCTGGTCGTCAGTAGTGAATAGTGAAAAATGAGGGTTTTTTAAAAAAATGAAAGATTTTAAGTAAAAACTTGTCTAAATGGACTCATTTTCATGTCGATTCGCACTGAAAAAATTTCTATTTTCTAATTGGGATGATTTAAAGTAAAAATGGGGGATTATCTAGATAGATTTCTAAAAATTGCTCAAAAACTATCACAAAATGAGGGATCCAAGGCTATGGTTTTGAAGGTTACCTCAACGGGGATGATTTTCGGTGGTGATGGTGACTCGAGCGTGCTATTGAGTAAAGGAAGAAGTCTTTGACTGAGCTTAGATCTTCGCCTTCACATTGAAACAAAGTTCCTCTGATCATCATTTTTCTGCAAAATCCATTTAGTTTTGAAGTATTTCTCTCCAAAATGAAGTGGGGTGATTGCCAATGGCTTTGCTCTAGGAGGAGAATGAGGGAAATGGGGGTTTGCTTCGACCTCTAAAGCCTTGGAATGAAAAGTGAATGAAAATGAACCTTTTATTTAAAATTGTGGCTCCAAACTCATGTCATTTGGCATGGGGTGGTTGGGAATAGAAGAGAATCATCATAGGTGGCTCCTTATGGTTGGCTAAGGCATGGAAAGTGGCTACCATGAAGGACAAATGGGTGTCCTAGCTAAGGGGAGGTGAGAGTCCTTCATGCCAAGTGTTCCAATGGGAGAGGTGAGGTGATTTCACCTCCCCATGAGTCATGGCTGCCCCAACCACTCATTGGGTCAGAAAATCAGTGTCCTTGGTGCCTATGTGGACCAATGGATGAGTGCCAGTGGCCAAGAGAAATGACCACTTAGGAAAGTGTCTTTTCTCATGGGATTCCCTTGACCTAAGGGTAAAGTGGTCATTTGACATTGAATTTGATTTGGGCATATTTGAAATGAGTCAAAAGTAAGTTGGACCAAATTTCATGCCATTTGAAGTTCATGTGGTTTAATTTAATTTGACCCATTTTGATCAAATCTCAAATGGATTATGTTGACCAATTGGTCAAATTGGGTCAAACCAAGAGTTGGGTCAAGTTCAAATGACTATTTGGAATATATTGGTTTAATTGGTTTCAATTAGTTTGACTTAATTTGGATTTAATTTGAATTTTGGCAAATTTGATCCTTTAGGTCAATTTGGGTTAAATTGATCAATTTGATCCAATTGACCAAATTGGCTTGAATCATGGCTTGGTTTGGGTTTGGTTGATCATTTGGAATATATTGTAGGCTTTGGCTTCAATTAATTTTGGTTTGGTTTAATTTCAAGTTGATTTGACCTTTCAAGTCAAGTTGGGTTCATGGTCAATTGGGCTAGGTTGGGTCTAGTTGGCCAATTGGTCAAATTGGGTTTAATTGAGACTTTGGTCAAGTTCAATAATCAATTTGGAGTGAACTTGAGCCATTGGTTGCAATCAATTTGATTTAGGTTGCAATTTGGCTAGTTTGGGTTCATATGGGTTAAAGGGTTGACTTGGTCAACGGGCTAGGTTGACTTGGTTTAACCAAATTCATGATAATTGATTAACCTATGATGATCAACAAATATGACGTGAAGTTTGGATTGGCTTAATTCACTTTGATTTGGATTGAATTGAATTTTGGTTCATGTAGGTCAAATTGGCCACTTTGGGTCAAGTGAGCCAATTGGGTTTAGTTGGCTTGATCAAGGCTTGATTCAAGTTTGGTTAAACTCACATATGTACTTGTGATTGAAATAGAAATCTATTTGCAAGAGATTTGAAGTCAAATGGGTTTTGATTCATTTGATAATTTCAAGTTCAAAGGGTGAACATGAGTTTGACTTGGGTTTGATTTTGAATTTAGTTTTGGTTTGAAGATTGAAGTTTATGTTTATATTTGGGTTCATGATTGAAGGATTGATTGAATCATGAATAAAAATCAAAGGTTTGGCTTGATTTGAGTTTGATTTGGCTAAGTTCAAGAATTTGACTTGAAAGGCTTAGGTTGGATTTTGGTTGAATTTGAGTTTGAGTTTTGAATTTGGTTTTGGATATTTGAATTTATATTTCATTTATATTTGTGAATATAAATGAGAATATAAATGTGTTATAGAATATTTCGTGAATTTGAATTAATTTGGATTTGATTTGAGCTAAGTCCAGAAGATAGAATTAAAGGGCTTAGGAAAGATTTTGGATTTGGAATTGATCATGGATTTCAATCATTTGGAATTGATCATGGATTTCAATTATTTGGAATGATTCATGATTTGAGAAAAATCTATTGAAGTGATTCAAGAGTTTG